>NWSH02000437.1:6115474-6129309 GCA_002382865.2 Heliothis virescens | reverse complement strand
TGAATCATAGATATTTTAAAGAAGGAGATATGCCCTGTAGACGAAAATGTATCGGATACCTGTGTCTCCAGTTTCCCCTACCACACGGCAACTACTACACGCGCGGTTTAGTAAAAGCAATAGATACATTGCTTGTCTGATCACTGAGTGACAAACTTGCGTAGTTGTGAAGGAGCAATGTATTTATAGCAAAACAGTGCAGACTGGTTCGCGGAGACAGCCTTTACGAATTATTTGCGGTACGATCGCCTGTTCGAGGAGACAGCGACACGCCCACTTACCACTTCTCCTGTTATTAATATTTCTGTGATCTGTGCAAAATGCAAATTAATATTCTTCATTCAAGGACAATGTCATTAAAATAAACGTTTTCTTTTAAATTTCCTTACGCACCGGTCGTCAGACGTCCGCGATCTTGGATTCGCTCGATCATGAAAATATATAGCTTCATTCAAACGATCGGTATCGGAAAAGCTCCTTAATCGGTTTTCTTTTATATGAAAATGGACTTTGAGATTTATTGCACCATTTTGGTTACGAAAAACGTGATATACGTCTGCTCGGGTTCAAAATTGCATATTAAACAAAAATTCAACAACGTGCCGCTACATATTTTAAAGAGAGTGCCTCTTTGCGAAACAGCTAAAATATTGGCTATGAAAGAAAATTGCTGAGGGAAAGTGTGGTTGCGTTGATTTCTTATTTCGTATTCATTGTGCGTTGAAATGGATCATACCCCTTGAGCCGACTTGTCTCTGCGAAGGAAATGTAGTAATTGGGGTTTTTATTTTGCGGTGTTATTTTCAGATTCCATTTTATTTTGTTCCAAATTATACTCGCATCGCTTTAATTAAATGACATAATTCGACAAAAAATATTTTAACATTTGCCTGCATTCATAAGTAGAGTTAATTTGGGCGACTCGGTGCTGCGATAAGACGACACGCACGCGAACCATCTCTTGTGTCGTAGTGCGTGTCGAGTGCGCGCGCACATCGTAAATCTCTGCGTACGAACACCGACGACCGATTTCAGGAGTGCAGACCGCTGCATGCGTCCCTTTGCTGTTGTCACTGTCCACGCAGTTGCGGCCTTACTACGACGAAAGCTGTTTACAAAAAGTATTTAGGCCATGTTAGGAAGAGCTCGTGGCTAAGTCAAAGCCGCGAGGATCGACCGATCATAAAGTTAAGCAATGCTTGGCGCGGTCGGTCCGTGGATGGGTGACCATCTTGTCATAACGAGTTTTTCCGTGTTTTTTGGCAGTCGTTTACGGGTAGTCAGAAGCCAGAAAAGTCTTGACAACCCAGTTCTTACAAGGTGCCAGGGCCCGGTTAACTGGGTTGTGGAGGTGAGATAGGCAGTCGCTCCATGTAAAACACTGGTTCTCAGCTGCATCCGGTTAGACTGGAAGCTGACCCCAAAATAATTGGGAAAAGGCTCGGCAGATGATTTAGGCCATGTTAATTTTGAAATTGTCTACTTTACATATTTCCAAAACAAAAAAAAATGTAAAGGTATGTTATACATTAGTATCTAGGCATACATTATGTCATAATAGTCAATATCGTTCAATAATTCATGAGCTTAAATTGTTCAATGACTCAAGAAGCGTCAACATTTAATATAACAGCTTCAACAATTCATCACTACATAATCGGCACATTATATGTTAATTTTTAATTGAATTACGATTATAAGTTTGACGTAACGAGGCAGCATCGAAGAGGTGCATCAATATTCGTACTCGCCCACGTATTATTGCGTGGGACGATCGAGGTGCGCACACGCTTCTCAAAATTTTTACTCGCCACCTTTCATGTATTACTGGCCGTACACCCGCCTTATCTTTTTGAACACGTCCGTATTAAGTTTCGAGAATTCACATTTCATGCGTAGGTACTCAGGTTCAACTGTAAACTCTGTTTTAATTTTATGCTACATAGGTGCGACCTTGCGACTTAAATTATAAGGCTGTTAGTGTAATCAAGCTTCAGCAACATTTTAAATTCAAAAATTAGGCCCGACATGTTTTGCTGTATATTTTAAATCTGTTTGCCTCGGGTTTTTGTTTAGATAATGTGATGGAAAGACAGCCGGCGACCGCTGTAAAAAGGCTAACTCGGCAGTTAATTCGTGCTCTGGGTACTTACACATTTTTTGCAAATTGTCTGAACTTTATTAAAGCAAATATTAACCGTGTTCGTCCCATCATTTTATGTGCGGGGTGTTAGCAGCGTGTTGATATTTTATTTACTTTATCGCTGGCTGAAGCAAAGGCCATTGTGTTCATAATGGAACTCAACTCTTTCCGAGATTTTGTTGGGTCAGTAATTAAACACATCTGGTACACGTGCAATTGTATCTCCCTGTGCGTGTTTTCATATTTTCAGTAAAACATTTCAGAGGGATTTTTGTAATACTTATGGGACCTTTTACTTTGTTATGTTGGTAGTTTGTTTTAATGGTAACATGTTGTCGCAACATGTGTCGATTATGTAAATAAGTTTCAGCGTTTTCATTTTTAATTGCTGCGCAGTGTGCTCTTCGACTTAGATATGTCACCGGAAAATAACAAGATCCGTAAGTTTATAAATTTCCTAGTAAATTGATAAACTTTCGTAAGATTCTAAACTGGAGATAAATTTTATTATTTTACGTTCACATTTTCGTAAATTGATAAACTTACTGAAGTCACTCGTAAAATAATAAGTAAGCACTACGCATGATCTGATTGGTTGACTGTCACGTGTCACTTCTCCTTCCTCGCGGCCGCCATTGAAGTCTATGGACACAAGCAGTGCCGCTATAAATATTGACCAATCAGAGAGCAGTGTGTTATTTTACGTATTTCAAAGATGCGTATATTTAAAAGAGCTTCTGTGATTGGTCGAACCATTTAGAATCTTACGAATAGATATCCGTTAGTTTATAAATCTACCGTGTGACGTCGGAAATTGATAAATTTACGAAAATAAGGACGTAAAATAATACAATTTATCTCCCGTTTAGAATCCTACGGAAGTTTATAAATTTCCTAGGAAATTTATAAATATACGGATCTTGTTATTTTCCGGTGACAGATATATACATAAATACAACTAATAAAGCATTATGTTCGCTGAATGTTGATTTCTTATTTACATACGAATATTTCACAATCCGAACAAAATATTATTCTAAGGCAGTAAACCATCCTGATGTTAAATAAGGGTAATAAAAATTTATTTCTGTCCATGCTCGGTTGGTTAATAACCATTACCAGTCGTATTTCTATTGTATGAATAAATGTTCTCGCCTTGACTCATATTTAATGCGTGAATTTACTCGTATTACTTTTAATACAAACAAGGGTATCGTATTGTAAGGAAAAGCATTTTGAATTCAACCTCTTTTGCTCTCGGATCTGCTGTGTAGGCGCTATTATACATATACCTCGTCCATTGTGGATTGTTTCTGAACAATTCGTTTCGATTCCCATTACATAAATGGCCGTTTTAATAAAATAAATTTCGTTCCGACTTTATTCACATCAAATTAATTGCAACCGTAGGCAGTATAAATAAATATTATCTTCGTGGCTAATTGGTCATGTAGCGCATATATTCATTCATACGTTTCCGTTGGTGGTTGTGCTCGTATGTATAAATAACTGCGCAATGAGTTTTGTACTCGGTGGTCTTCGGATCGGTGACCATGGTCCCGCGGGCCTAGCTACATCTCTAATAACTGTAATTAACTACAAGCCATCCCGTTTGTCGCCGTGATAGTAATGGCAATATTTTTTTAGTCTCGATATCGAACTATGTGTTTGAGATCAAAGGTACATAGTCTAAAAAATTAGCCATAATTTCCTGGAAACGCGGTAGCTATACGTAACATGAAATAGTATTAAAATTAAGTTAAGTCGTACGATAAAACAATTTATTCAAACGTCAATAGACTTATTTTTTTAAGACGCAACCAATACAATTAAAAAAACAAACTTCTTGCTTGTCTAGATTTTGTGAAATACTTAGCTACAAGAAGGAAAAATAAAGGATTTTTTGTCAATTTTCTTTTATCGATAGAAACTGGTGGCATCTCTAAAATGAAGGGTGGTTGCGATCTGTTTGTATCAAGTTGTCGTTGCGGCGCGAACTAGCCGATCGCAATCTGCGCTTGTTAGCCACCATTATGGATGCAAATTTAACAATTATATACATAGTTTCCGATCAGGTATTTACGTCGGCACATCTGCCTCCTTCATCGCGTGACTCTCACCCGCCACTTTGAAGAAAATTCTTTGTTCACAAAGAAACTCAACATTTTTCACGACACTCACTGTCATAATTATGAAATGTAATTGAGTTCGCAGTTTTTGCAATGCTTGTTTAAAACTATACTTACATTATTTTCAAAATGAAAGAGGGTTCTTACTTCGACACCTTTATGCAAGTCACGCAGTTTGAAGTGTCATTCAAAAGTTCTTTCTATAATAGGCCTCAGTTTTAATACTAGGTAAAAGTTAAGTTTCACGCATTTGGCGTTACGTAAGTTCTAAGATTCAGGAGCTGACAGCCGCCTGCAATTTATAAGCTGTTGGAGTAGTACTCAATGTCGACGTTTGTTCTTTTAACTCTACTTAGACATCAATCTACGAATGAAAATACGATAGGAATCTATAATTTTGTTGTGCATGAGGTTACTGCCAGTTTTTAAACCTCGCATCAAATTTGATTGCCATTTGTATCTATCTTTCTAGTTGTTCTTTTTGTAAAATTTTTCTTTAATTATAGAGCATAATATAATTACTGGGTATAATAATGCGTAACTGCTTTCTATACAAACCACGATAAAGGTTGTTTCTCTTATGTATTACTAGCTTTCCGCCCGCGGCTTCGCCCGCGTGGAATTCGGTTTGACACACAGCGCCATCTACAATCCATCCATCAAGCAAACAATATTTTTGTTTTCCCTCGGGAATATCTATTTTTTTCGGGATAAAAAGTACCCTATTATTTAATCCGGACTTCTAACTTTACGTCTGCAAAATTTCAAAGCAATCGGTTCAGTAGTTACGGCGTGAAAGCGGAACAAACAAACAAACAAACAAACAAACAAACAAACTCACTTTCCGATTTATAATATTAGTAAGGATTTAAAACTATAAATATTTGAAGGATTTTGCATTCTTTCCAACTACTTATAGAATATAATCATGAGAGCAGTCATTTGCAATATTAGTTGCAAGCTTCACCGCATAGTTAATACAAAGTAGCCGCGTGACGTTGCGGTCCGCTGCGGTTCGTTTATGGAATGTCATCGCAACACCAACTCGGCTCCTAATAGAGCTTAATCAACCTCCCGCCTTTCATCCAATCTCGTTAACGAACTAAATTGACTTTCTTATTGCGCGCAATTTCTCTCACACTACACGACCTAAGTTTATAAACCTCTTAATCCAACGTTATAGTTGCAGGCACCGGCACTAAAAGCCGTAACAACTGCATTTGCCTCTAAACAAACATCGTTTACTAAGTGTATTATCTGCCGTGCGCTACACATTGGAATGAGTCGAACTACTTAGCAAGTAGGCGATGTGCTTCCACTAAAGTGGGTTCGCGCCGCGGAGATGGCTCTCTGATGGCTTCCTACGAAGCTAGTTTGTCTTGTATCCTTCATTAAATGGGTAATAGCTTCGGCTTAAATTGACTACACAGCTTTATCCTTTAATGCTCTACCGTACAATGTTCAGGTTTAAATTATTTTTTATTATAGGCGCAGTGCAGTATAAAATTAAATGTTATGTTACTTTAGCTACCGCAGAATATTAACTGTCTAGTAAAAATATATATTTAGAGCTGGGAAAGGACGACCTGCAAACTTCCAATATCCGCTTCCGCTGGGTTTAAGTAATACTAAGCTATAAAAATGTTAATAGGTATGAAATTAGTTTATTTTTTAAAGTCAATTAAAAAAAGGTAGATTTCTTCTTCTTGTTGTAACTGCACTTTTAGATGACATGCTTGAAAAAAAGTTTTAAGAACCAGTTTCGATAAAGACAATTTAAATTAAGAAAGTGTTATATATTACATGTTGAAAATTGATTTGTTTATTTAGTTATTTGTCATCATCAGTTTCCTGATGAGTTTGGACTTTTCAAGTCCAATAATATTTGGCCATAAAAAAGTTTTACGATTTACAAATTTAAAATTAATTGAATCCATTAACGACAATCATTATCAAGTTTTAAATTTCGCCAATTCAATTAAGAAAATACGTAACTGTGTAATATATTTTATTTTTATGTCATTTTACAAGCGCTTGGTCATAAACACGACGCCGACACTTCGTGTACATTAGTTTTAAGAATGTTTATGTTTAGTATGTATTTATAGTATGTTTAAGTTTTTTATATAAATATAGTATTGTATATATTAATATGGGCCTTGATGCCTGAAATAAATGGAATAATAAAAAAAAAAAAAAAAAAAAAACATTTTATAGCAACTTCCTTACAAGCAATCTTCGAAACTAACCTCAAAGTCATTTAATTCGTCATCATGCTATCTCTTGCCTTCACTAATTTTTTTTAACATTTTACGGCTGACTCAAATTATAATTATTGCAATTTGATAAGAACTAACATTTCCTGCTATATAAGTCGAAGATAATGTATGTATTTGGTAAATATAATTGGTGGTTTGGTATACTTAAGTTTGTTTTAGTGCTTCCTGTGTCGGTATTGGATGTCACGTCGGATAAGCGTTGCTAGTTAGTATTCGCGCGAATCACTGAATTATGGGCATTGTACATAAGCAGGGACACCCGCTGGGACCACCCGCGTCTGTCCGCCGGGGAAGCGCGGCAGCCGCTGCGGACACGCCGCGGCATTATTGCGCACAAACACAATCTATTGTCAAGTTCTCTATGCTTTATTCACTACGCCGCGCAGGTTCCATGATCACCAACAAAAAAAACGTACACAGTTTCATTTAGAATCAGAGGTAGCGTCTCCCGACTAGTAGGCAACATATAGGTATTTAACTTGCATCGCGCTCGCACCTACATGCATTTTGCCATGTTTAAGAAGTACGTCTTAGCAGTGTCAACATAGCTTTGTAGATACGTCACGGAACTTTGACTAATCTCGTTAATGTGAGGCGTGCTCCAGCTTGTATCGGCGTATGAGCTTTTACGTTATTATGCAAATTGAAATTTGATACGCTTTCCGAGTTTGCCAGTCTGTAACCACTTAAGTGAGTGTAGATGTTATAAGAAAACGTAATGTGAGTTTAAATACATAGACGTTCCAAAAAATGATTTTAAAATCAAATAAGAATCACCTCTGTTAACCAACTGCATCATTATAATTATTTTAGATATGCGCTGTTATATCAGGCTTTCAGTAATTTGTTACCATTGAAGAGCGATTGCATAGTACAGCTTCTACATCATTATCTGATCTATATCAGGCAGTTACGACTGAAACAAAAAAATGGCAATCACAGTTTAACGACGTTCACTATTTGTCACTGCTCACAGTACGTGCAAAAGCAGGTGCGTTGGCACGTATTTATTACGTCACTGAAAAATGTCCAGCGCACACGGCGACAGGACAAACGAGAGCCCACCAATGCAACACGCCGCGCCATTGACATATCCCCACCTAATGAGAACCACCGACGCTACGGTAATGAGAAAGAATATCCTCTATTCGCTTGTCGTAGCGTAATTAACTAACTGGATTCCTTTCCTCTGCTAACTAAATAGACTTCTGTGCTTGTGGTTTACATTTCCAGTCACAGTTCTATTTGATTTGCAGTATAAAAATGTTTTCCTCGATGTTGTAGATATTGCCGCGCCTCCTATTTGTTGGTGGAAATAATAAACAGCCCTCGATTACATGGCTATTATTCAACGACCTCTTTATTGTTACGCATAGGCCCTTTGCTCACTTATAGCTATTCTCCCGCGGTTTCACTTAGCGTCACGTGGAAACTACTGCCCGTACGTGGGCAAAATAGGTATAGCCTTTGTTACTTGAGGATAGTCCAGCTTCCCAACAGTGAAAAAATTTTGAAAATCGGCTCACTAATTTCGGAGCCTTTTAGGGCACGACAAATAAACAGAAAAAATGTTTCTTCTTTATTCTATTAGTATAGCTGTAAGGAAAAAGTATTAAGTATAGATATTATTTTGGCTTTCTATTTACTTTAGTAACAGAAAGTTGAAAGGTTTCAGGAAATCTTTTGTATTTGAAAATAACTTATTTAAACTTTTTTTTTGATTAATTAACCGAAACACGCTACGGGTGTTGTTAAAAAAAATACCGTTGTGTAAAACGATTCAAAGTTAAGGTTCGTCATAAACCGTTGAATAAACTGCAGAAAAAACAGTTTTCAAGAGGGTGAACTTTTTCCAATGAAGGTATAATCGATAAAAAATGGAATCTCTTATAGAAACCAAACCGATATAATTTAATTTCCCTTACAAAACCGAAAGTTCCATTCAAGATGGAATAAAAGGCATGTCCGATGGCATATGGCGTTTTCAATAGAACTGCCGATCGATATAATTATTTCTGAAGTGGAATCGAATGCGTATAACGCATGTCATGGGTTCGATTTTTAAGTTAACTGTCAAAATTTTGGTCGTGAATTGAACATCAGGTTGTTGTAACAGTTGCATTAGTCCATATTTGTTTTCAATATTTCGCTTTAAATGATCAGTATGAATAATATTTAAAACAAAATCGTTACTATCTTTATTTTCAGTATAATGGACGGATGGTAATTAAAGACCAAATTACATAGCTTGGTCTAAACTCATTACGATGTCGAATAGTTAAAGCTTCCTTAAATGGAATAAAGTTAGCCAGTATATTTTCTATTTCAGTGGATACTTACTTCTCATTATAACTATTTCCTTTATGTGACTTATTGTTACAATTTTATTTTTCAAATGAAGATGTTTTTTTTCTGTTTGGTACATTGCTACGCGTATACATATGTCCGACTGCTATAAGTGTGAAAGTTGACGCCTGCATTCGCGTGATAAGCATTTTTTTAAAAGTAAACGTATATTTCATAAACGTTAGTACAATAGTTTTTAAACTGTAAGTAAACCCTACATTAGTACTTCCATTGTGGGAGTAAATCATTATTGGTCAGCGCACCACAATACAACAATGTTGTGATGTTGTTTTAACGTAAATTAGAAGCTGGTTTCGTTATTTCATCAACATCATCGCATATTATTGGACTTGGACTGCGCTGTGATTGTAAATGGCCGCGGCATCTGAGCTCGTTAGTGTTTTTGATAGATGACGGCCGGTCGTTTGTTGAATTTGTTGTAACACTCGCTGCCCGTGTAAAAACACATGGTTCGACAACGAGATATAAATGGACACTCCCCTCGGCGATCTAAGTTAACGAGCCACCATATAAATAAAGAGAGGTTAATATTTTATAATTCTGACGTGCGCTACACTAGTTAGCGCTCGAGACCATTGAATATATTGAGCAAAAATTATTAGTTATTATGCGTCATGTGCCGGAAAGTGCTATAGGTACCATGAATTCATTAAAGCTCCACTGGTTTCTCAGTTTCGTAAGAAATAAAAGTCAACATAATTATTTCGAAACATGACAGTGTTGTGCGATAATAAATAATTGAATACGCGTTGACGTTGATAATTTGTAAAGTCATTATTCAATATTCGTGACGTGAAGCTTATAAATTTCTCTGCAGCGTTTTACACTTTAGCACTTGGCTGATGTAAAGTGCCGCCCAATAAGACAACGGCCGACTATTTTGACGAAGGCCGGTCACGTTTCGTCGATACTCACCATGAGAATATTTGTTTTTTATTGTGCGCCCGCCGTCGAGTAAAAATTGAAGTGTAATTTTACGTTTTAACCGGTGCCTGCCCCCTTTCGTTCCGCTCGCCTTGAGTGATGGTTATCATAATTGGAGAGAGGGTAGGTGAACAGTGTGCGCCGCCTGGAAGATGGCGGTGGGCGGGCACGCGACGAATATTCCTAACTACTTACACACTTGTGCTCGCTTTCATTCTTCTCATGAACTAGGTCAACACTCAAAAAGTCCTCTTAGGACGCATAGGATACCACACAAATTATATTTATTAGTCTGAACTGAATAAGTGACCGTGAGTCAGCCAAGTAAGTAAGGTAGGAGGCGTCAGTTAACAGTATCGAAGTTATTGATTGCATTAAACAAGCGGCTTTACCATTAGTGTTATCAATGCGCATATGTTGTGAGATGTTGTTGGCTTATACAATGGTAAGATTAATAATGCGGACGTATCGGGCGGGACCGTTATGCCGGCGACACGAGTGATCGCGGACCAACAAGGGCGGAAGAGATGGACCGGATAATAAAGCATCAGCTCGGTGCATCGTAACTCAATACCGTCGACATAGAAATTGTTGGTTGCATCGCTGCGCTAAACTCTCCACAATACCTTATGGATGGTAATTGGCCAGTCTGTCTAATCGACGTGTTTCAATAATAATACACGTATGTTCGAGGTTTATGCTGACAGTCAGGAAGATTGAGTCCCATTCTAATATTTTAACGACAATTTTAACATATTTGATACACGAGATGGCAATAAGATAAATACTATTAAGCACAACTGCGTCTAGCGTATGTCTAATATTGACTCATTACAATCTTAAAAATGGAAACAGAAATTCAGTTAAAATAGGAGCACCACAAATAATAGAATCGCTTATCATATCCAGTACTTGCTAATATTGTTTAGTATTGTATAACAATGGTGAACGAGCGTCGACATATAAAATACAGTGTTAGTACAAGATGTTACAGGTACGCCGTGACTGGTACGCACGAAGTATCGTTTTCGTGCCGTGACGGAAGTAAATATCCCATTGACACATCCTTCAATAGGATTTTCATGTCCATAATTACCATCTATTTCGGTACAGACGCGTTTGAAATAGTTATTATATTGTCTCTTGTGAGTCGTGATGAATATTTAACTAATGGAACCTCCTAATCGAAATTATTATTCTGTCTTTGAAGCAATCCTTTTGTAATATGTCCGTTCAAAATTTATACTGATGTTTTTTCTTTTCTTTGAGACCTATTCGCTTTCTTTATTTAAAGGTTGTAAGCATAATGATTGAAGCAAATAGTCATGATTTTAAAGACATCAAGTTTCTAACTCATATTTCCCAGTATACATACTTTGCATGTGTCTTATTCTCCGTAGAGCACTTTAATTGTAATGGAATTCATACTCCGCTAACTTATCTATTTACATGCATGTATACAAATCTGAAGTAACTTCCTAGTGTATTGTTTCATGCAATGTGTTCGCGACTTGTTTATAAACAATAGCAATTTGCCTTTTGGCGTTAGGTCACGCCTGCACATTGATTCTCCTCTATGTAGTCAAAGGTCTATTTTCTATTCAATATAATTCTGATAATGTTCTTTTATTGACTAGTGATTTCCACTATGCTTCTTGGAAATATGTACTAATTTGATATCAACATCGTCTGCCTAGTCCTTTTCAATTATATTGGCGTCGGCTTGCAGTCTAACCGAAAGCTAACCGAAAGCCGAAACTTCTTGGCAAGACTCGTTGTCAGACTTTCTGGTTTTTGACTACCCGTTACGACTGCCAATGATGTTCAAATGCCATCTGGGACCCACCAATTTAGGGCGCCTTCCCAAACACGGAGGAACTCGACATGACAAGATGGTATGGTGACCACGGATCCACGAACCAACCGCGCCAAGCGTTGCTTAACCTTACGATCGAGTGACGAATTTTAAATATAAGTAGTCAAAGTCCTGAATTCACGAGCCCTAGTAAGGTGTAAATATTACTTATACGCATATAAGGTGAAGCATAAGGTTCGTAAAGGAATAGGAACAGCTTGTGAAGGTGTGTTGATTGTGTAATACATACATTGTTCAGTATGCACAGAGATATAGTGAACGGGGTGTAGCTGTTTACAGCTAGGAGGCGCGGCAATTAGCTGTACAGGTGGTGAATGCGACCCCCTGGCCTCTCGAGCCGCGCGGACCCGCGGGAGGAGCCGTGTATCGCCACGAGTATTTGCATGTTTATTGCCGATGTGCCTGCCTAACTAGGACGAATTAGTCGCTGCCTTTATGTTGGTTAATTCAGGATTCAGTAGTTAGGATAGTTGTTTAGTTGAAACGAGAGAACCAGATAACCTGTAAAATTCTTTAAAAAAAATTACCTTATGGGTATCAATAGGTGGCAAGTGCCTACATACAACATACACATGTTGTATCTATAAATATTTATACATATATAAATCAAAATCCTGACTCATTAACTCAGGGCCCAAACCCGTGAACCTATAAAGCTGAAATTGCACAGAGGTTCATCTTAAGACTCACAGGCGAGATAAGAAAGCATTTCCCGAAATTCCCAAGGGAACGGGAAACACGGGTTTTTAAATTTTATGTTATACAATAGTTTTCGTTTAGTTAGCAGTGTTTACGCTAAATATTGTGACGTTGGTAGATTAATTCAGCGTATCTTGGCTGGCAGGTGAAAGCTTAAAAACGTTTTTACAGCACGACACGTGTCAGTATTATTTTCATGACATGTTGGACGCGCACATACCGATACTACTTTTTTATTATAAAAATTGTGGGTAATATTTTTTATAGGACTGGTAGTCACAAGGTATGACCATGTGGTGAACGAGACGTGACATACGCGTGTCGGCTTTTTTAATCATCAGCTGTCAATATTTGACACGAGCTTGATCAATTACGTGACGCCTTTAAATCAATTTATAAGTGTGAAACTGATTATTGATGTTTTTTAGTCAAAGTAGCAACTATTGTGCAGCACTAATCAAAATAAATATAATTCATTATGTAAATCGTAGTTATAACTAGTAGTATGCATCATCCTCCTTGTGGTAATATTCGATTGTGTTATTCGAGTACAGATATTAGTATATAGGAACCTCTAATACCCTCACCTTTTTAGTGATTCCGGTAAAAAACGCTTCTAGTTTTGCCACTCATTGTATAAACAAATATATACAAACATTCACAGGAAACTTTGTTTTGCGAAGTTCTCACATAGCCGCCGAGGAATCCTGAAACTGCGAGTGAGTGGAGAGGATGGCTTGGCTACTCACATTAACATAGGTCACTCAACCTTTTTTTATTAAGTAGGTAAAGTACACGCCTTGCAAAGTTCAGACTTTTTAGGGTTCCATAGCCGAATGGCAAAAAACGGAACCCTTATAGATTCGTCATGTCTGTCTGTTTGTCCGTCTGTCTGTCTGTCTGTCTGTCCGTATGTCACAGCCATTTTATTCCGAAACTATTAAGACTACACAATTAAAACTTGGTAGGTAGATGTATTATGTTAACCGCTTTACGATTTTGTTACAAAAATAAAAAAATATTAATATTAGGGGGGGCCCCCCATACATGAAACTGAAACTAAAAAAAATATTTTTCATCAAACCTAAACGTGTGGGGTGTCTATGAATAGGTCTTAAAAAATGGTACTGAGGTTCCTAAAACCATTTTTTCTGAAAGTCCATCATTTCAGAGTAAGACACTTCCAAAGTGCTAAAATGAGTGTCCCCCCCACTGTAATTTTTAAACTACTAAAGTGAAAAATCTGAAAAAAATATATGTTATAGATCTTAATAAAAACTACCAACCAAAATTGGTTTGAACGAAATATAGTCAGTAGTTTTTGAGATATAGCAGTTTTTCGAAAACCGCAAATTATAACTTTGTTATTCATATATTTGTATGAAAAACAAAGTTATTTTTTGTTGCCGAGAAATGTT
>NWSH02000437.1:6101226-6113288 GCA_002382865.2 Heliothis virescens | reverse complement strand
TCTGTCTGTCTGTCTGTCTGTCCGTATGTCACAGCCATTTTATTCCGAAACTATTAAGACTACACAATTAAAACTTGGTAGGTAGATGTATTATGTTAACCGCTTTACGATTTTGTTACAAAAATAAAAAAATATTAATATTAGGGGGGGCCCCCCATACATGAAACTGAAACTAAAAAAAATATTTTTCATCAAACCTAAACGTGTGGGGTGTCTATGAATAGGTCTTAAAAAATGGTACTGAGGTTCCTAAAACCATTTTTTCTGAAAGTCCATCATTTCAGAGTAAGACACTTCCAAAGTGCTAAAATGAGTGTCCCCCCCACTGTAATTTTTAAACTACTAAAGTGAAAAATCTGAAAAAAATATATGTTATAGATCTTAATAAAAACTACCAACCAAAATTGGTTTGAACGAAATATAGTCAGTAGTTTTTGAGATATAGCAGTTTTTCGAAAACCGCAAATTATAACTTTGTTATTCATATATTTGTATGAAAAACAAAGTTATTTTTTGTTGCCGATAAAAGTTTGTATTTTGGGTAGTTTTAGGTAATAGGTACGTTTATTTTTAATAGGTAATGGAACGGAACCCTTCGTGTGCGAGTCCGACTCGCACTTGGCCGGTTTTTTATTAATAGCAATTATAAAAACAATTTATCACAAATAAATGACGTTATAAAAAAAACGTCGTTTGCTTATTTTGTTTCGGTTTATTATCTGAACGATCCGAAGCCCTGGTATTCCGCTATAACATTATTTCAGAACACGTATCGCTTTCAGATAATCTAATGCAGAAGGTTATGACGCATTTATTGTTCCAAACGTGTTGCGCCATGTAAGCTCACGTAGTCGTTATTAATCGAGGGCATTGGAGTTGCCTCCTAAACCAAACATATTTAGAGCTCTTTTGCACAACAGTCCGGTACAATAATAGGGATTTCTAGAAAATGTACATTATCTGCGCAAATGCCAATTTATTATACGGCCCATTGCAGCTATCTTGGCAACTCATTTTATCTTTTTCATAAAACCTGGTTAGATACCGAAATGACAGTTTTATAGTTCTTTTTGCTGAAAACAAAGCATTAATTGTAGAAATAAATGGCGTTAGGATGGAACTAAATATAGATAACTAAAGACCACCTTCACCAACCAGAAATGTTGAAAAATAGGGTGCACTATTGTCAGACTGTGAATAAAAGTAAATTTTCTTTTCAATGGGAATGTTGTTCTGTGTTCGTTGAACATTGTCGCCTTTCGTTGGCCGTCGCTGGGTGCCGGTACATGCCGAGACAGACCTATTCAAATGTCAGTGTGAAGACTGCCCCCTCCCCGCGCACACCTCGCGCTCGCCTCTTCAGAGATACTGAAATGTCACTCGCCACACGAAGCAATCAATTTCGTATTTGTATGCTCTGCCTAGATAGTGCTGCTAGTGGATTTATCGAATCGATGAGCTTGTACTATCTTCCAAGAGCTCCTTGTTTCTGTTGAAGTTACATATTTGCATGAGAAATATTGTCCTGTTTCTTTACTTGTTGGTGTCAAAATAGAAGGTAATACCCAGACATTAGTATTTAAACTTGCATCAATAATCCATAATGCCTTGAAACTAGAATTAATTGTCACTTTTATTTATTTTTCTTATTCTATTACCACTGAAATATCAAAGCTAAGCACAGTAACATTTACTTCGATCCCCGTGGCCCGTCATTGTAAGTCGGCGCCGAATGTCGCACTAATTGCTTTGCGCAACTTAAAGACATTCACGACACAGAGCCGTCTGTTTGTTAAAGTTTATTAGCACGAAATTAACGTAAGCGACAAACGAACTATCTAACTTCACCCATTTGTAATCTCTTCACTTCATTTAACAATGAAACAATTGTTCAGTCAGATATACCTATTTTTGGTATTAAGGCTTCATTTACATTTTCGATTTAAATTCACTACAGTAGCACAATTTCTTAACCTTGTTCAAAGTTAGAAAGCGATTAATCAACGTCTAACAACATTCTTATTCCCGTCTACGTAGGAGCGCAAGAAATACAGCCTTTAAATGTCTTAAAGATAGCCTCACAGTGGCTGGCAAGCAATTGTCCCTTTTAACCGGTCGGCCTCATTAGCATGGTCTGATCGCTCTGGCCTATCAACCTCCTCAGATTGATACATTGACGGTAAAGGTCTTTTTAGTGGTAGTTCCAACTTCAATCGTAATTAGGAGCATTCGTCTGACAAGCCTGATTTTGTCTATCCTCGATCGAGCGTATTACAAGACGTTGTAGGTATATCTGGACACTATAATGTGGATAGGCTGTCTTGTATACTTCACTGTGTACAGAATTCAATAGATAGGAGTATAAGGTAAGGAACTCGATGCGGACAATCGCGTACTCGCTATCGCAATTTAACGAGCCACGATTGTTTTTCTCAGTTCTGAATAATATTGAACTTGAACGTCCCTCGGTATCTGATGGCGATACTTTCGTTGGGCCGCGCTGTACTGTTAGCTGGCTAGCTTACAAATGAACGGTGTGATTATGGGCGCGCGGATCTAACTTCATGATAATTTAAATGTTCCCGCAACCAGCACCACTACGGCCCGGAGATGGCAACGATTACACCCGTGACTTCCTCTTATGGTCACAGTATATCTGAGAATTTTGAATAGAGTTACGGCCACAGCTACTTCTTGATTAGGATAATAATTTGAATCCTAATTTCATTTTCATTAAAATGTAACCTTATCTGAAACTCAATAGGTACCTATACCTATTATTTTTTGGTTATAGCACGACCTTAAGATACATGAATTGTAGCATTAATGTCGAAAATGTTTGATAAGGTATTTGTTAGTCAAGCAGTGATATACGTATTTATAACTGTTAATCACCCCTCTGTATGTAATTTAGGAAACTCTCTTTTTCGTTCTCATATACTTTGTATGATAACAGCAATTCGAAGGATGTTGCTGACCTACCTATTAGTGCATTGATGATTCTAATTCAATTCGTCATTAGTTTTGACAGAAAACAGGATGGTGGTAATAAAAATGATCCTTATCTCCAAAGTAACATAATTAAGGTAGTAGGTAAATTGTAGTTCATGTATGTAATCCAAGTGGCCCGCCTGCCGCGATTTCGATGCGCACCTCTCGGGCTTAAACTTCAGAATACGCGATATGGATCTCACGTTTACCGTCGACTAAATAGCGGATAAATTAGCTAACCGACTTAAATTAGTGTAGCTGGCTGAGTATAGATCAGGATTTTACAGTTTTTAGTTTGATTATTTTGTGATGAATATAATCCCTCAAGAATAAGAGGTGATAAAATAGGGATACGATGGATGTTTTCATGTAACTACATCGAGATTACCGTCAATGTACTTGAAAAAATTTGAAATGATATTTTTTTTTGATCAACTGTCTTACTGCTCTGAAAAAATAGTCTTTGGTATTATTAACCAGTGCCTGTTGTCTTTAATTCGAATTCGTTTATTCAAATGAAGTTGATTACTCAAACTTTTCGAGCGTTAAAACAATACACAGACAGCTCCCAACATACCCACTCTTCACAAATGACAAAAATAAGTATTGAAAAAAGAAAAGAAAAACAATTGAACTATCCGGTGTTAACTTTACACGACTCTTCGTTTCCAGCTAAGTTTAGCTGTGTAAGTGAATCGCAGATTCAGCGAGTGCCGAACTCCGCTCCGTCCCGTAGGTATCGACACTACGAGTACTCGAGGAGGAAGTTGTGCCTACTTAAAGCCACTTTACAATGCCACGTCCCGACGCCCTTTGTGCACTTGTCGTGCGTTGACTGGTTTGGAATAGCTGCCGCTCTTCGCGGAAGCTAGATCGAATTGGCTGATTCGTGAAGACACGCTGCCTGAGAGCTCAATCTCTTGTGAGATCGCTTATTGCTACTGTAGCGCACCTGCACACAATTATTTTAGAATCATTATCTTCACTTAGTGCTACTACTGCTTAAAAGGTAATTGTATAGGTACCGTTTCTTCCATGCACTTTATTATCTCAGATTTATTTTTGTATTAAAGCAATTATCTTTGCAAATAAAAATTTATAGCATATAACATGTTAGGTAGGTTATCCAAAGTATACGCTATGTATTGAATTATTATATAATGCTATTTTTTCAATGAAAACTTATGATGGATCGTCGCAAAATCTATGATTGATTCGTGCTGTATTATTCGTTGCTTTCATAAGAGTGCCTTTAGTAGATGCTCGCGTTTGCGGTTTTCCGCGCCCCTTCAGTCGCTATGATTGATTGCTCGCCGGCAAACTTCATATGTTTGGGAGATAATTTTGTATTTCAGCCGTAAACAGATTACGTGTGAAAAGAATTATCAGCATCCTCTGAGTCTGTCCTTCATTTTGACGTCGCATTTTTCTTGGTCGATTAAACATACATGTTTGTTGAGTAAGCTTTTCGTACCCGTTTGACGACATAGCCGCTTTGTGCCAAAGTAAAAGGTTTGGCTATGCTTTATGGTTCATTAAAGACTCAAGTGCTACTTAATCACTCATACTATCTGAAAACAGTGTCAACTCTATGAATTATTGTTATTTGAATATTATTTAAATTGTATCCATATTGGTAAAGCTCTAGGTTCTGAAATTGTGTAAGTCATAACGATTAAGGCGCCAACACCGACAGAACTGATTCTATTCACGCGAGAAATGAAAGTGACTGGCAGCTGTATCTCTATACGTTAGGTATGCAGTTCTGCTACTTGCAGACTATTTATAATCTATGACATTTTAAGATAATTGAATTCAAGAATTATATTCTGCATAAAGGTTACAACAGCTTGAGTTTAACTTCATTTGCGATCAAATATTTCGAATGTAAATCTGTCTAGTTCGTTAGAGATTTAATGAAAAACATGACAGGGAAGTTCAGACTTAATCAGATTTCTATTATAATATTCTTAATGATCAGATATTATGTAAAACGCACAATAATTTTGTTAGTAGTGTATTTCTTTCGCAAATGTAGCCTAGTTCGTTACAAAACATAATATACAAGAAAAGAGAGGAATTACACTTAAACGTTAAAATAGGAAACTTAAAGTAAGTGGTGAGTACATAGTTGGTGGTCGGTAGCTCGTTAGAGATTGACTATCTCACGCTATCGAGATCGCGAGCAAATTGATTTGCGCACGCGCACCTCGAGGTATCGGTTGACAAAGCCGACGCTGATTGAATATCTAGACCGCACACTGAAACACTGAGTAATTTTACTAGTTCAACTATTTAAATTGCTTGAACTGCAAATGATGATAAATTATAGTCTACCCGTACATTTACTGTACAGATACTGAAATCGATTTACTAAAACAATTTTGTGATTATAGTTTATAACGACACCGATTTAAGCTAAATCCAACAATTTCACGAACGTTCTTTGATTTCATATTCTGAGTCACTCTAATATTCTTAGAATTAAATTAGTTTCACGATATATTATTTCAGTTAACCTAAATGTGAGCGGCAGTAAATTACTTCAAGCTTGTCGCATTGTTGACGTGATATCTTAATTCAAAATAATTTGATGACATAGAGTACAATTACTGTCCGCAACCACTTCCCACGGCAATACTGGCGTGTCCACAGAACTGGAGCACGCTGTGACACATAGAGCGCTCTTGGGGAACGTAATGCCGGTAATATAACAATACTCTTACGGGTACCATTTTAAGATGACCTCTACTGCTTCTGCAAGAGACGCCCAGAAAAGGAGAATGAGTAGAACTGTATGGGTCTATGAGTAATGGTGTTTTGGCATAGTGCTCCAACCTCGTAGCGGTTTCATAACGTTGGCATTTGCGTGAGAGCGCCGACGTCGCGCGTTGTCGTACAGCCTACGGGCTTGTTCAACACACGAATAATTGTACCGAGAAATACCCATTTTGTTGCTTAATTTATTCCATGTCTTCGTGTAAAATATGCGAGTAGGATTAGGTGAAATTTTGATGGGTTTATTTTTTTTGTAACCAAGAATGATTGGCATACTATAGAAAATCCCATGGATGCTGTATGCCCCATGTTTTATTTCGCTTCTTAGGCTGATTTTGTTTGTTCCTGAATGTAATAAGAACTGCTTAGAGATTCTTAAAAGTGTATTTAAAAACGTTTTCAAAACGCTTACTAAATCGATATTTATTAGTACCTGCTGATTCACTTCGATTGTGAAGGAGGTAGCTAATTATAAAGCGAAAATAATTCCTTTAACATTACAAACTGATCAAACCCATTAAACATATTTTCTAATGTGTGAACACCAAAGAGCCAGCAAACAAAGCAACGATTACCAGGCAGTGAACAAAATTTTCTTGAAAATATAATTTATCTTTTATTACATGCAGCATTACTGGGAAACAGTTTTGTGTAATTACGTGCGCTGTTTTGTTTAAACAACGCTTACGTTGATATTATATGGGTTCGTCATCGCCAAATCTCTTTATAATAGAGTTGGTCTTCTCAAAAACTTAGATTTGGCATCATTTGCTACATAATTACAGTGGTGTCGTTGCCTGATGGACATAATTTGGCTCATTACTTGGTTTCACTGAGTCAGTCACAGTTAGAAGTACTCAAGTTGTAATTTAGGTCGAACCGTGACTTGATTTGCATGTAGGGCGCTTTGCTAAGGTTCATAGTGAAGTATTTTATGTGTCTATTCATAGGTTTTACGTAAACTTTCCAATCGTTAACCGACGGTTATGTTGCAAACATTGCTTATGACTGAGGAAATATCTGTTCGGGAGCTTCTAGTGGTAGTTCGTTGGCTTTTACTGTTTATTTATTAAAGTGTACGTAGTTTATTGTAGATAGATTTGAAAGTACCAGAAGTAATTTAAATTGCATAGTGACGTCCGGGTGACGCTTCTATTACGGGTAATGACTAAGCAGAGGTTGCGCCACCAGAGGCTGCGTCGGCTCTCAGATAGCAAGGAGTGATTCCGCACGTCAAAACATGCGATTGACAGCGATACATTAGGAACTATCGAGCGATCACATTGCTTACGCCGACCTGGGAGTTGTAATTTTTCACTGTCAGCGGTGAGACTAAACGTCCTCGTCATCGCTTCGACTAGTGACTGTCAAAAAATGTTAATGCAATTTTCGCTTGCACGACTAGGGTGCCGTAAAATATTGCCGATGGTAACCTTACCGGTTACCAAGTTCCGGAGGGTACCTTGTTTACTCAGATATTATTTGTTTGTGGGCTAACTATTAGTCCTATATCAATCTCTGTCACAATTTTGTTTATGCTACTGTTGTGGGCTGTCATGTTTTACAAGAAATATGATTACAGAATTGTGTGCAACAATACAAGTTGCAGGAGCCTGGTTTGATAAGCAAGTAGGTATGTTTCGCAAGTGTCCGGAGTCCGGTTGGAAATGGTCGAAAAGGCGTTGTTTAGTCGTGCAGTTTGTTGATCTGGTTGGTTCTGCGTGTCGGTCATGGCGTAGGAATCTGTTCACGTGTATTGTTGGTCAGCAGCACGGCGGCGATCCCGCGATAAAGCTGGATATAATCGGTTTAGGCACGCTGTCGCTCACCGGACTATGTACTAATTGCTATGGTTATGTGTTACGTGGTCCGGTTAATGGCCGCTAAAATATCGCGTGCATTTGCACAACACTTTAGGCAATTGCGTGATCAATAGATTGACGTAGAGATAACATTGTCTGCTTTGTCGTTCTACTACCCTTTTAATAGGTTATGAAATGATGACTTTTTGTGTGGTTTTAGCTACCTTTTAGAAAATCGTGCAATGTTTGTTTTTGACTAGAAAGTGTGAAAATGTCACAGTAGGTATAAGCTATGGTATAGGTATACCGGAAATATTTATAAGATTTAAGAAAATAGCATGATTATCTTTGTATGCATTTTTATGCGTAAGATTAAGTACTTTACATGTGGTCTGCAAAGATTTGGGTGTATAACTTATTTAATATATCTTAAAGTCCAATCTCTATAGTCAGCGCTAAAGCTTGGTCAAAGCCTTGGAGCACTATAAAATTTACATTTACATTACGTTTGCTCCAGATTCTGTTAAAGTTGCGACATTATAGCTTATAGGTTTTATTGACGATTTATATTTCTATTCTACTTAAACGTTATGGTTTATGTTGAAGTGGGAAGTTCTATTAAACTACATTCATGAATTATTTGATTCTTTTCTTAAGCCGGTACATCTAGGTATGAGTTGCTACATGCACGAGCATTGTAACTCACGCGCATAACCAATGTTTGAAAATGAAATTGGATTTTGTTCTGCATGACATTTTACTCATGTGCTTTAAGCGCAGCATCGATTTCCTTTGCTCTTTCTCTTCTCATATCTCTAAAAGCAACGGCACGTTGAAAAGAGACGTCGCGAATTTTGTGAATTTCCGTCGAGTACCTCGGATCGGGTCACTCGTGCTATGTAAATTTTAGACCTTTTATTTTCTCGTGCGGTAGAATGTTATAATGGAATTGTGGGGCGATGTTTGTGTTGCCAATGCTTCTGCCGCACGCGTGCATGCTTTGTAAATGCTATCGATACCCGTGGCTTTAATATCGATTAATTTTCGAAACAATGTTTTCGATTTTAAAGTTCACTGGTGCACAAGTCACGAGCCACGAGCTTGCATCTTGTGTTCACATTTTCAATAAGTACGTTTCGCTATGTTAGCGCTTGTATTGTTGATTTATTTACAGTAATAATACATCTTTGTTTATAGGATATGAGTTATGCTAAATGTGCCCTTTGTATAAATGCGTGCATGCACTAAGAAATCCAATAACAATATTCGTTGTCTCAGTTGGAAAGAGTAATTTTATTTTCTTGAATAAAAATAAACATTCGATCTGATACATTAATGCAGTCTCCATTAAACGATTAAACGTTGTTCGCTCATCTGCATGCATGCAACGCAGTAGCCGTCTTCAAAGCGCAGCCGCTCGAATAAATTCGGATTTGTAGTAACTGTAGATCCATTTCCAAAACATTCGAATTTGGAACACAATAATACACACACATTATTTTATATTGATTTTACAAACTGTCTACAAATGCTGATGAGAACTAGATATTGTGAAAGTATCAGACCCCAATATTATAGAATGATAAATTCACTATTAAATATTATTGTAGTGGGCAGATTTTCCGGTTTCTAATTACTTTATTTAGTAAGCCATGGACAATGTTATGTTTAACATATATAATCATCTATAAGCGTTTTAGTTATGAGCAACTGTAGGTTGACGATAAAAATAAAGCTCTTTATTTATGAGGCGCTAACTAGTTTAAAGGTGATAAATTGTATTTGAAGCCATAGATACAATAATAAAGAATTTGTTACCAAACATTTATTAGACATTTTTGTGTATGGCATGATGGATAGTGTAAAAAGAAACTATGGTTTGGAGACGGAGTGGCCGCTGGCAGAAGCTGCGAGTAGGCACACAACTGATTAAAGCTCACAATCAGGTCTGTAGTTCGGCAGGGCCTGCTCTTTGAATTTACGATGTGCCTGACCGACGCTTATCGCATGCGAATGATCTGCCCACGGCGCACGGACCGCTCCGCACACATATTTTATTTTATTCGCGCTACTGTGATGTAATGAGCTGATAAATGGGAGAAAACCACCAATTAGTGTCGATGAATTTATTGTTTCTACTTAAAACGTTGGAGGGCTACATACTTAATCTTAAATTGCGTTTTAAAATTTGTTGCTTTTGAATTTAAATCAACATTTAGATTGTTGCCAATTACATACAGATTTCTTAGTATTTATTGGATTTCATATACGTACTGGTGAAAGTTAACATTTTTTGTAGCTGTGATCATTTAGTTAAAGCATTACAATCCGTTGGCAATTACACTGAGGGCAAAGGTTTCGGTTCAAAGGTTTCAGATAAACTTCTATATAGCTACCTGACAGATCGTGCCATAGAAAATTTATCAAAATTAAAAATATTTCTACGACATAGTAGTTAGATAGATAGCTATCTAGAACTCTATCTGGAACATCCGTAAATAGCCCTAAGCGTGTTGTCACAAGTTGGACTTGAAACTATTTCTCCCCATATAGCTAATAGTGCAGTGATTTGCAAATGATTATGAATACACACGTGCGCGACTACAATGCACTAGTGTCCCTGAATGTCTGTCTTGATTACTGTGTCTAGCGACTACAAAATACAAGACAGGTTTGACTTCTTGTACGGCCAACTGTGCACAATAAAATACTAGATTTTCTGTTATATCAACTCTCTATAAAATCATCTACGTATGATGGACAAAAAAAACACCTAATTACAGAAAGAAAGAAAAAAGAAAGAAAGAAACATTTCTTTGTTATAAATTAAAGGCATTGATTATAAAATAATATGCGTAATATATTTATTGGACCACATCATATCACCCAAAAATACGTAAACTCCGTTCAACACATGTTTTAGAAAAATCTCCATGCAAAATTTCCTAAAGCGCGTGTTGAACGTGTGTTCATCTTTTTTTTAAACGGTTTTATTTTCTGTAGTAGGACCCAAAGAATCATGATCACAATGTCAACATGATTAACTAGAAGCGGCTCTTAAATTGCGTGTTGCGTAGACGCTTGCACGAAATGACTTCATCCAATTGCAAGTAGTGCAAATGAAATGACAAACTGCACGAGTAAGGTCATGAGTCACAGGTGCGGGTGCGTGTGACGCCGTTGATTTATCTCGCTTCATTACACAAACCGCTCGAGCATTTAATCGGACCGCGGGAGGCGCCCGCGCATATGTGTTCACCGCCTGAGTACTGGTGCACGCTCAAGTGCTGAGACGTTGGAATACTGGGCATAGAATAAAGTTTTTATCTATTCGGTTTTTAGATTTTTGACATCATAATTGGAGTTTCTTGTGGTATCTGAAAAAAATCGAAACAGCTAAGATTTTTGCCGAATTTGACCTATATAAGTATTTTTTACATTAGTTGATAACACCATGCTGTATTGTTCGTAATCAGGTCTTGGCAGAATGTAACATACAGTACAGAATATATATAATACTCTGTGGGATGTTCTACTCTATAACATATGTTATAAACTATTTTATGAAATTGAGGACATAGGATTTTGAGCTACATTGTATCAAACTCTACCAAACACTTTTGCACGCGATTATGTTCAGAAGTCAGCTTCTTTTAAGATTGTCTCTTTTGTCCATGTCACGCAAGTGGAGGCTGTGTTGATCGAAATCGACAATAATTAAATATCTCATGCGCCCTTTAATACACCAATTTATTCACTCTTCGTCTTCACTGCGTATTAATTAAGATTGATACGAAATGTTCAGTCTTTAGCCGTCGAGTTATTTATTTAGTTACAAGTATAAATTATTGCCATTTAATGTGAGTGAACGACCGGCCATGTTAAAAAATACAGCGTTGAATTCGTTCCCAACAGTTAAATTTGACGCGTATACAAAAGACTTCAACGGGCGGCTTGCGATTGCGCACCATTTTAAAAAATAACTCTTGTTCGTCGTTTATTGATAAAAATAGTAAGCTGTATTTTTCATTAAATCAAAATATAATTCTGTTTACCTCAATAGATTTCGCAGGTATATAAAAAAAACTCCGGGTTGCACTCCGGGAGTGCTGGCAGAAGTGAAAACATGAATATTAACTTTATGGGTTTTTGATATTTTTTTAGAGATTATGGAATGAAGAAAGTGAACAACTACTTTTTACTGTCATCACTTGCCCTCGATGTTGAGTTTCTCAAAAAAATCTTTGGAATGACTGTACTGGAAGGTAAACTAAAGAAATCCCAACACGATTAAATATAATCAAAATTTAAGCACGACTCCATCTATGATTTTGAAGAATAAAAACTATACTCGTTCTTTCATACTTGACTAACTACTTGATTTTGAAAAATTATAGATGGCGCAACACATTTTTTCTCACATGTCTCTTCTCGATTTTGAAGGTTCTGGTTGAGTTAAAATTATTTAAATATATAGTTTGAGTTTATTGC
>NWSH02000437.1:6087162-6098317 GCA_002382865.2 Heliothis virescens | reverse complement strand
CTAAGCCTGACACTATTGTCAAATTTCACATGTTTGAAACGTCATAAAATATCTTACCGACCTGTACTTACGGAATTTGTATGGAATTTCGGGTTTCACAATTTTGGGTTTCACATTTCGGTCACGTGATACCTGTCGCGAGTTTATATATTTTTCCCCATACAAAAAGTGCTCAACGCCGCTAAAGAAGTTTTCACTTCAAAAATAAACATAAATAGGTAAGCTTTTTAACACAACTGATCTTGAATGATATGACAATGAGACAATATTTTTTCATTTGTTTTATAAAAAGTTTTTACAATTAACATAAATAAATACAAGCGTTATATAAAATCAAGCGTATAATTAATACTTTTTAAATCACCGTTGCTTGGCAAACCATGACACGTAATTATTGTTGTCAATGTAGCATCGCATCTGCATCAAGTTAAACGGTAGACTGCATCAGTGGCACATTTGCGGTGCTTTGCGATTATTCACGCCAACTTAGGATGAGTATCGAGTTTGCAAGTTTCATATACACATACAACTTGATAAGTTTCGTCTTTAAACCTTATGTTGTATGAAATAGAGGTCATGGAGTTTTAACCGCAGCAAGTAACATGTCTACGACGGAGCTTTTTAAATTTATGATGCGCTTATTAATCCAATTGTGACGGTTGTTTAGTTCGCTTTCGTTATTTGATTGCAGTCGTAATGATATGTCAAATGAGAAAGGTAGGTACTAAGGTCTTGTAAAGAAGTATGAAGTATTCATACACAGTAATAGATCAGAATGCTTAATTAAATGACAGTGGTTTCCTAAATAATGAATGTACTGAAAAGGCAGCGGAGTACTTTAATTTGATAACTGCACTTGTAAATATTAAAGTGGCGACTTCCGCGGGTTGATAAAGGAATGTAATTGTAACGTCGGCGGCCATTTTGTTTGCGGGTGGGGTCAACGCGACCCCGCCTTGCGTTTCCGCAGCGGGATAATTAAATATTACCCCACCACGAGACTTCCTCTGAAGAAATGTGATTCGCTATACATCTGTTTACTTTTTTTTTGTTTTATTTCTTCAACACTCTTTCATAAAGAGTTTAAAGGAATATTTCTTTAAAGAAACATAATTATCTCATTTCTATTGCCCTTATGTTCGGGTTTCTCTTATTGTGATTACAATGTATGGAGCATTTACTCACTCCTCTATAATGAGTAGGTACTGAAATAAATATTCTTTTGTTGTATTTCAATTGTAAAAGAATTTACAATGTGCGGTAAGTTTACTCTTAAATACCAGTAACTCAACTCAATCTTGTTTTATTACCGTAGTCAGTAGTTAAAGCTACTAGAGAAAGGTTAACTCACGTTTAAATTAACGTGTACTTAGGGTTTTTACCACGAACAGACCAATTGAATCCTTCTTCTTTGATGGTTACTTCATTAAAATTGTAGTAAAATAGCGCATCCACCTTCGCGTAACATTCCGGCTAAATTTCGTTAACTAAAAGTTATGTGAGACGGTAGTTAAGTAACACAGACTTATTCCCAAACAGTTTCTAATTTTGTTTTCGCTGGAATAGCTCTTGAAGGCCCGAATTAACTTTTACGTTAATATTTGTAAAGATTTTCTCCTATCCATTTAACTCAACGGTTTTACGACTCATTGTCAATGGAGAGAACCTATTATTCTGACCACAATTCGAACATTTTCGCTTTCCAGTTTCTATTTTACGCGTCTTGCCTTTAATAAATGCTTATAGAACATTTCTTTTACGTTCAAATCAAGCATGAAAACTAGCGGTAAGTAAGCAGGTACGTGCTTCTAGTGATAGGCCTTAATAGAATGGCAAAGATCGATTCGAATCATTGTCAAAATATGGCGGCCGGATCTTCCTCACAATTAATTCACTATTGCTGCTATTACCAAGAATTTAATTCAACAACTAATTGACTAACAGTACATAGGTATACCACGAATAGCCATTCAATTAAATTCTTAAATAAAACACAGATCCGCCTAATCCTATAATTAAATCACAAAGCCAACCGTGATATGGGATTAATTAACCCCAAGGATAAATACTTGTGTATAGTTCACGTTGTCATCTGATAACGTTTATAACTATGCGTGTAAAGTATCGAGTAATATAATTGCATCCTGAATCGGCTTCGTACCGCAGTACGGCGCGCGTGTCTTTGATTTAGAGCAAATTGAACTAGGAGATTGGCTGTTGAAGGAACATCTCATTTGACGCTGCAACGCTTCCAATTGTCTCAAGACTTCAGCTCTATCTATTGTGTCTGCTGTTATCACCTCGGCGTACTTAATTCAAATCTCCTTCGATATTGGATGCCTTGCTATGCAACACAAATAATATTGAAGATTTTAATGGATATCAATATACTCTAGCTGTCTTTTACCATTGTGTCTTACAAAGACAACTAAAAAAAGACGCTGTCATAATAATGCTAGATTTTTTTTTTTGATTTCTCTGTCATGAGTAAGAAAGACTTAAGTGGCTGTAAAGTAGCAAACCAGTGAAAAATTTTTTGCTAAACGGAAAGACAGTGAAAAACTATTTTAAAGTTGTTTAAATTATATAAGTATGAGAAAGATAACTTTCATGTTTCCCTTTAGTGCAGGAGGCACTGTTCCTTACCACAGTTTTAATGTTTTTAATATTGACTTCCAGTATTATTTATTAACTTCTATAAATTGATGAAGTTGAATTAATTTAGGAAATTGAAAGTAAATTTTCTAACTGAATGTAAATTCGAATAAAGTAATTAAAGGCTTTACAGCAACCGTTAATTTGGGCTCCGCTCGTTACCAGTTACGTTTTATCGCCGCGTAGAATAATATTTTGAAAATTGGACGGTCACTGCGAGTGTTGACGCAGATTATATCCTGCAGCCTTGTGTTCGACTGGTTTTTAATTGCGGGCCGGGCGCGAGTTCGCCACGCTGATTTAGAGCAAATTGAATGCTTCGAGCCCCTCGCGTCCCGTAACCGACATCTCATTCGTCCGCAGTCGCAGCACCTATCAATTAACTAGCACTCCAATTGAGTGCCCACCTCATTGCTTTCAAACTATGCACTTGCCGCTCACCAGCTTATTATTATGCTGAGAATCCGTTCACAATCTCATTTTATCTACATTTAAATGAGAATGTGGTAGAGTATTCGTGGCATTCTTACGCTCATAGTTCGTCGGTATGCACTAAATTGTGGGATGTGTGAAATATAAACAGTGAATTAAGAGAAAACTATTATATCTCTAATCTAATGTTTAGCGGTTAGTGTGAATTAAATTAATTGTGCTCGACGTCGAGTTTGAAGTTGACGGTATTGTCGTAGCGGCAGCTTTTCGCAAGTAATTGTATGTAGGAATATTAAATGAATAGCAGATTATTTTGTGTACTGTCAGTTAATGTGATGACAGTACAATGAGGAATATTCGGTTGGTTGGCGGCTGACGTCTTCGGAGGCCCTCCGCATAAAAGCTGCTGTCAAAAGATTTACGATACATCTAGTAATAACAGATGGTCGCAACCTCAAAAGCTGAGTAAATATTTTCGTAGGTAAATATTTTATTAAACATGTTATGAGTACTTCTTCATATGATATTATTTTTATAAACACCTAAATGTATTCCGATGCGTTAAAGTCTAAAATGCTAAACCGCTTTAGACAAAACCCTATTGAAAGGTAGACACGGGCAAGGTTTTTGGTCGACAGGTTATAATTGTTTTCACATTCTGTTATGATTACGGCTGTAATTTAATTTAGGTACGATGATACTGAAGCACACCACGTGTGGTGTACGGTTGGGAGATGCAAATTGCAGGTGCAAATTCGTAATTATCTCAAAAGTTTATAGTACGAGATGCTGAATGACGCAGCGTCGAAGTAACGTGTTGTCTGAAGTAAACTTGCACATATGTATGTGCGAACTGAAGCGAGAACATGTGTTCTCGCTTTATGTTTCAATTGCTTTTAGCTCGTGTATTATATTGAACAAGTTAGTTATTTTTCCAGTTTAAATTATTCTGTTTTACTTTGCATGTGATCATAGCCTAATGCTAATTTGGAAGAGTTTAGTCAATTATCCTCCGAGTATATTTATTTTATTCAATCAGCAATTTAAAAAGCAGTTATGATGTCAATAAAAACCAGAAACAATTATGATCTCTGCATAATAAACACGGCTATAATTTGTTTATCACATCACTGTCAATTTTGACTTTTCGGTTTCCAATTTAAATAATAATACGTTCCAAAATCATTTTATGGTTTCGAGAGTCAACGACTTTAAATTATTTCGTTAATCAACTGATTGCATATTGAATTTAAGGATAACATCACATAACAAAGCTTTGACGGATTATGTATCAAAGATCAGTTTAATTAGGGCATTGTGTCTAATCCTGCTTAAGCAAGACGTCACGTCAAGCTCATGTCGCCTATACTCGGCATTGAATTTCCACTTAGTAACGAATCATAATTATCAGTCAAGAAATTCTAAATTTGATGGAGATCTGAAAGGATTGCACGGGGTTATTGACATCTCAATAGACTGGAAAAAATTTCAACGAAAAATAAAAACTCACAGTAGTTAACAAGGACACGTAATATCGACATCTCGTCACGGTTGGTTTTTTATGCTTACAAATTGCAGTTGGCTCGTTAATTGGTCGAAATGGGACGAATGACTGGTGTTTTTGGTAGTGCGAAGTGCGCGCGCGACGCGACGTAATGATAAGTTGCGCGGTAATGGCGGGCGCGCGGGAGTGCGGCCCTGCTGAGTCAGCAAAGTTGAATGGTGCCGGCGCCTTCAGGTACCGACTCTTCCTGATTCTTCGCGCCTAATGTATAGTTTGGCGTTAAAATACTCACACGCTAGTCGCTACCGACTTTATGCTTCCTAATGGCCGTGTCTTCTTATTATTTACCTGAGAATAAACTCGACTTTGTTTTTATGTTTTGCTGTCTATTTCAGAACTTCGGACGGATGGGCAAATAATTCAAATAAACCTGTTAATAAATCCTTGTAAAGATTGAAATACTGTTATGGAAATACTGAAAATTATGCCTCAAGGAACTTGCAAATCTCCAATCTAGGAACACAAAGTTAATTCAACTTGCAAATGATGATGTACAAAAATGGTCACAAACAAATTTCCCTTACTTACTCCCCGAATCGGGAACTTCACTTTATCTATTTAAATCTCGGCACGTACGCCTCCTTGTTTGATTGTATTTCACTTAATCCATTCGTTCCGCTCATTCTCTATGGTAATTCATTGGCGGTATTGTTTTACTTTATTACAGTCGCCAATAAGGTTAGCATTATCCGTCCTATTCTCATATACATACATTTTATACTTTACCTATATTTTAAACTTAAAGTTTATCTGTGAAGCTAGTTCGGGTGGCGACCCTACGTATCCGGTCGAGCCACTCTCGTTTGCACCTTGTCAGCGCTACTGATTCTATCTGCGGCCCTAATTGCTGATATTCCATTAAAGTAATAAATACGCTTCGCCTTCTCGCCTTCTTATTAGAGTTGATTACGGCACTCCACTGTTTCTATTATGTCAGGAGTTGTTAATGTTTGACGAGCGATTGTTCGGCACTTTGGCTTGTATTAACAATATTCCTGACATTTCATGTTTACTTTCACAGGTGTATAGGGTATCATCAGAATTGAATGAATAATTATGTAGATGGTTCGAAAAGTACGTCTTATTTGGGCACTTAATAGACGCCGCTGGTTTATATTTATTGTAACTTGTTTCGGGGTTTTAAAAGCCTTACCTCATAACTCTAAGCCACGTTCATGCTTGGCACGTCTCGTTAAGTGTTATAGTAAGATAGTTTTCCTCAAAACAAGGAAGTTCACACCGTAGTGAGTAACACATATTTGGTTATGAGTACGCGTAAGTTCTCACACACACATCAGATTGTCGCGCGAGTGGGCCGACAAGAATGTACCGAAATGCGTGTTGGTTGTCAAAAGTAAGAGTTCGCGGTAAGAGGTATGGAGTTACAGTAATAACTAACTGCCTTGTTGTTAACATTCTTAACTGTGAGTGTTTATTAAATAAAACCGAACGACGTACCTGCATATGTATTTATGTGGGAAATAACTAACGTCCAAACCTGAGAGAGAATAAAAGATTTTAAAGGTCTTTGTAAAATTAAGTTAATTGGTAGTTAGTAATTATGTTTAAATAAGTCTAGTTGATTTTCGATTACTTGTAATATATTTATTTATTGACCTATTTCCTGAACAAGGTTTAACAAACACTCACTCACTCAATTGATGTATCGTTGACGCGGTCCTTAAAATCGCTGGTAGCTTTTGTTTTAAAGCTTAGCCTGTATCATAGCCGCTACAGCATCTTTGTCATCAACCGCACGGCCGTGGGCAGGGTACGTGTGTAATGACACGATCACTTCAAACTGATAACAATAGATAAACATTTAACTCATGCCTTGAATAAAACATCGGTTACTTAAGCGTCAGCTTAGTACGTACCTGTTTGCACATTCCTAACATCCGGTATTGGCCGATTTAAGCCATAATTTACATAGTTTAGTCGTTAAGAAATCTAAATGTTCACATTATAGTGGCAGTTGCCCAACATTGAGATAAGACTCGGCTGTAAAGCAAAATCTGTCATGAAATTAAGATAAGATTAAGCAAAAAAATTAATTTGTGGTCATTAATGATTCTATTTTCTATTCTGTCTGCAGACACCATATTGTTGAGTTAAAGTTACATAATAATGTTATACGTGATTTGAATTTGAGCATCGTGTGTGAATTTAGAGAAGATATTCATTAGGGTGTCCCTTATATGAGCAAAAAAATTTTTTTTTCGAATTTCGAAATGCATACCCTCTATATTTTTTACTTATGCTGTAATATACTCAAATACAAAATTTCATCATTCTAGCATAATTGTAACCCGTGCCGACTTAGCTTCAAAGTTTAGTAAAAATCGCATTAAATTCCAACATTTCGTTTTGCCACAAAATCACTATAAATTCAATAAATTAGGGAATAAATGTAAAAATTAAATATTAGATTTAATGAATAACATAAAATAAGAACAATCAGCGGGGGTAACTCCTTTTTGGAGTATTTTTTATGTTCCTGGACACAGAGCGCAGTTAGAACTGTTATTGTTCTTTTTGAGCCGTGATAAATCTGTTAAAATTTTGCATTAATTTACCAAATTTATTTAACAACCCTCTCAGCATTACCATTCACAACTCTCAAATTATTTTTTATTATTTTAGCATCAAGAAAAGCAGCATTATATCCTAGAAGATATATCTGCCTTAACAAAACTGACATCAATCTGGAGTCGTGATTGAAATTGTTTGCGATACAATTTCAATCACGACTTTAATCTGAAAAGTGAAACTAAATAATAAGATAATATAAATAAAAATTATTATTAAACAATTATTAATAACAAAATGAATTAAAATAACTCAAATAAAGTTAATAAAACTCGACCTTTGAGTCTGTTTTCCCTTCGACGTGTTTTGCTAAAATTTGAAAGTTTGTCCCTGTTTTGTTAGCAATCATTTTCTTCTTAGTTTGGTTATCAACTTTGTCATCAAACAGTGATAGAGTGACTGTGTCTTCACATAAATACCACAAGTGATGGCAAAATTTGCTTATAGCAGCTTTAGCAATTGTTGCATCTACTTTTTCGTACTCGTTTAACGTCCTGATTAGATTTTTTACTTTTTGATTGAGCCAAGGTTTAACATGCAACATCGCAATGAATAAGCAAACATCCAGTTTAGCCTTTGTAAGAAGAAGTAAACATATTTGTAAAGAATAGATCGCCCTCGCCATCCAACAAGTTCTTCACGCAGTTAGGAAATACTCAAATCGGTATTCTTGCTTTTTCAATATATAATGCATTCCCTATCTTTAAAAAAATCAAAATCAGAAAAGTATTTTTTCAAAGTAGGCTGAAAAACAGCATTTTTCAAACGTCAAAATTACATGAGATAGTCCCATAAACGCCCGCGCTTCACATTTCCCTATGTGTTTTTGCTGGAAAGAAGAAGTGGCGCAACAAACTCCCCATTAGGTGTGTTGTGTTGCTGACACATGTCTGGCTGTTAGATTAGAAGAATCTTAACACAAAATTAAATTAACAGTCAGTTTAACCTCTAGAATAATTGTAAAATAAGACTGACAGAATTTGTCAATTAGATGGTAATTGTGCACTCCTTGTTTAATAGCTAGGCAATCCGGTAAGGAAAATATTTTGTTCATCACTTCATAATTTGACCGACGTATTAACGCACTAAACAATGAATAACTAATAATCTCGAAAAAATCGTAAAAACTTACAAATAAAACGTGTAGTCATAAGTCGCAGCGTGGTACTCGCGCTATTTGTATGGAAAAACTTAAATCGCAAGTCGGCACGGGTTACCATCAATCAATCGAGGTAATATTTTTTTCTAAACAATATAAGGTTGATACGAAACTTTTAAGAAGGTATGCGTAAAAAAATATCGACCTTGAAATTTAAGGGACACCCTAATATTCATACATTTTTAAAGTAAATCGATAGATATGCGTTGAAGTCTTTTGATTACGTGATTTGAATACGCTATATTGTGTTAATGTAATGCGCCATGTATGCGTGGAATCCCAAGTTGGAGTAGAATCCAATCTCAACGCCGAATGTAAATATTGCTCTGTGAGACGAATATTATTTTTAGGATTTCATGGATACTCATGCATAAATGTGTCCGGGTGGAAAATGTTAACATTTTACTATTTCAATCTTTCTTAGACAACATTTATTGTTTATTAAAATTTAACAATACGCAATGCTAATGTAGTATTGTTAACACAAGTTTTTAGTCTATGCAATAGCATATTTACGTTCGTAGTTCGAATGTATCGCAGTGCAGCACCGGCACCACAACGAACCGGAGATGTGCGGAATCTACTCCGGAGGCACTTAATGTGGCCCTCGTTTAAGTAAACAAGGTACACGTCTGCGAGTAGGCTCCATGTCTTGTTTTTATCCGTCTTAGTCCGCCGCTCCACGCTTGTTATCTTGTTATCCTATCTTGGCGAGATTGTGCCTTTTTGTGCAGCTGATGCACTCAATGTATGCACATATTTCTCTCATTTTGAAACGGCAACTCACTATACGTTTTACGATAGTAGCAGAATAATCAATACAACTCCATCACCCTTATTTGTATTAAAATTAAAATATCGAAGAAATTAAATCGCTTAAAGTCACCGCTACGGTCTCTCCTCGGCTTAATCTTGTGAGTAACAATAAACAGTAAGCCGGCTAAAGAAAGTCACGTTTTTCCTGAACACCATTCGCGGTTACAATACTGTCAACGTATATGGCGTTAACGAAGTTAAAGGTCTCTTTGGTTGCGACCTCCTATGTATCGCTTATTATGTCTAAATTAAGATTAACATGCGCGTATCAAATAAGTAATTAAAAGAAAAGGGGTTTATTTTATATTCCCTAATATTATACATACTTAATACTTACATATTTCCATATTTTAGCATAATTTTAGAGCTATCATTATTTGTTTAATTATATTTACCCTAGAGTTTTATGTTAATTAGGGACGTAAACTATTATCCCGCTACCCGTGGTGGGTATAAAGTTGCTTTAAAGCCTTTTTAACCCCCGACGAAAAAAGAGGGGTGTTATAAGTTTGACGTGTCTGTCTGTCTGTCTGTCTGTCTGTCTGTCTGTCTGTCTGTCTGTCTGTCTGTTGTCCTGTCAGTCGTTCTGTGGCATCATAACTCCTGAACGGATGCAAGTGAATTTCAATTTAGTTTTTTTGTATTAAAAGGTTACTCGGGCGAGGTGTTCTCTAGACATGTTTTGATCAAAATTCGGCTTGAGCGTTTAAAAGTTGTCGGGTAAAGGGGGAGATGAAGCGAATGTCGGCAAAATCAAGTAACTGATATCTCGAGCGTATATTATTGCTGGGGTCTCAAAATAGCTTTGTATATTTAAAAATACCTACTTGTACCGACCGACCCACCTACCTATAAAAAGAATGAAATAAAATTAAATTAAAAATTTAAAAAACCCCGACACAAAAACTTAATTTCCTTTTAAAAATATTTATTTTAAAAAATAATAAAAAAAATACTCGCGTTGGGGACCGCTCCTAAATAGAGGCATGTCATTAAAGTGTTAAGTAAGAAATAATTAGGAGCGTCCCCCAGGTAGGATGAATGCTTCGGCGTACCCGCCCTCGCACACATGGTGGTGCATGAGGAACACGGGTTGGCGTTTTTAGTCAGTAAGGAGTTCCTGACAGTCCCCTTCACCTTCCCCGAAGGGCACGAAGGTCTCCCATGAGGGGACTTTCCAACCCGATATCAAAAAAAATAAAAAAAAAAAAAAAAAAAAAAAAAAAAAAAAAAAAAAGGAGCGGGTCCCTCCAACGCGACGTATTTTTTTCATTATTTTTAAAAGTAAATATTTTTATAAGGGAAATTAAGTTTTTGTGTTCGGGGGTTTTACAATTTTTTAAATTTATTCTATTCGGCGTTAAACGCTTATAATAGAGAGGAAGGCGGACGCGTCCGACCGGCGACGCCGCTGCAGCCCTTTGTGAGCGGGTGATCTGGGCGCGGACTATGCACGACGACGTTCAACGCCTCGCGAATACAGTAAAAAAATTTTTTTTCTCCATCGCTGCTTACGAAGACGCTGGCCCCGTCGACCGTTTTCGCTGAAGTTAAATTCTCATTACTTTTCTTGAAAAAGAATTTAGCTTTATAACCGCGCAGCGGTCGAGAAAGAAACTCTCAATTCAGCGATGGCTCTTTGACCAGTCGGCTAAGTCGCTCCGTATGCGTGTCGAAGATCTTTACAGACGGTTGCTTTTACTTTACAAACAATTAACAGGACCATTAAGGCAACATTATGAAATCGGAGCGCGAGGCGCAAGTATGTGAACGTTTAATGATAAAGCGGACGCGCGGTGGCTTTTTGGATCGCAATCTCGCTTAAAGTCGACGTCGCGAGCAATGGCTTCGATAATTAAAATTAATTATGAAATTTATAGCACCGGCTTCTGCCCGCGGCGGTCGTTTCGACGCGAGGGCTTTTGTCGTCAAATTGTACC
>NWSH02000437.1:6061386-6085424 GCA_002382865.2 Heliothis virescens | reverse complement strand
AAAAAAAGGAGCGGTCCCCCAACGCGACGTATTTTTTTATTATTTTTAAAATAAATATTTTTAAAGGGAAATTAAGTTTTTGTGTCGGGGGTTTTTTAAATTTTTAATTTATCTATTCGGCGTTAAGCTTATAATAGAGAGGAAGGCGGGAGCGTCGACGGCGCGCCGCTGCAGCCTTTGTGAGGGTGCTCTGTGCGCGGACTATCGCCACGACGACGTTCAACCCTCGCGAATAACGTAAAAAATATTTTTTCTCCATCGCTGCTTACGAAACGCTGGCCCCGTCGACCGTTTTCCGCTGAGTTAAATTCTCATTACTTTTCTTTGAAAAAGAAGTTAGCTTTATAACCGCGCAGCGGTCGAGAAAGAAAACTCTATTACAGCGATGGCTTTTGACACAGTCGCTAGTCGCTCCGTATGCCGTGTCGAAGTCTTTCAGACGGTTGCTTTTACTTACAAACAATTACAGGACATTAAGGGACATTATGAAATCGGAGCGCGGGCGAAGTATCGTGAACGTTTAATGATAAAGCGGACGGCGGCGGTGGCTTTGGATCGCAAATCTCGCTTTAAGTCGACGTGCGAGCAATGGCTTCGATAATAAAATTAATTATGAAATTTATAGCACCGGCCTCTGCCGCGGCGGTCGTTTCTGACGCGAGGGCTTTTGTCGTTCAAATGTGTACCGTCTTAATCGACAATTTACGAGGGCCGTTTAGCGAGACAGGAACATTTCCAATGTCCTATCCGGTCATAAAAGCTGGCTCGAATCAAATTATAATCGCAAGATACATTATTATTTAAAGATTGCAAGGTTAAGCCTTTTGTCGCCATTACCTTACAATACTTAAGCCTTTAAATGGCACTTCAAAGAGAACTCGATAGTCCCGATCGGTACGTAAGTACTTATTCAATTTGTATTTACAGGAATCAGAAATGATTCTTAGGAACGCTCATGTTAAAATATTTTTTTTTTATTTATTTCACTGAAGCTTATTTTGAAGTTTGCTTAATTTTATACCTATATTGTTCAGATTTAGATTTTAAAGCTAAACATATTTTGATCAAATTGCAACTCAGCAAATTGCGGTTACGAAGCCACCACAGTTACCTATCTTAAAATAATTTCGATATTTGATATATTTTTTTTATTCACTTAAAAAAGGCTATGTTGACACTCGTAGCAGTTTGGTTAGGCATGTGGTTGGCGGTTGGTCGTGAGCATCGCTTGCCGCAGGGTCATCCATACTTCGCGAACTCGCGACATTCGCATAATGAGCGCAACATTGTACTGACCCTCGGCTACATGTTGAGGCCAACTAATAACTACGACTTGTTGGTTTGTTACTACGATTTACAACTACGACAAATGTTATGCTATACAGGCCAGAGGTGCTGACTTCACGTACTTCATTAAAAGTCCATGTTGAAGGTTGCTTTTAATGTGTATTACTAAAAAGCAAATTATCTTTCCTTTAGCTTTGCTTTAGGTAGCTTGTTCAATCATTTACATAAAAAAATCTGTCTTCAATATAAACGAAGAAAACGTTTTGAAGTATGATCATCGAATTATGAGCTAACGAAATGAATAATTTTTACGCTTTTATAACTATAAATCAAGGCAATTAGGTTTTAAATCGACTCCGTCAGTAGTCCCACTTGATGCAATCATCGTATTAACATGAGTAGTTGTCGAGATTTGACTGATTGCCTGTTCAGTATACCCGTTCGTATTTAATCACCCTCAAATTGCCGCAATTAATAGCTCTTAAACGGTAGTGCTAGTATAATTGTTTATGTGAATTGTTTCTCCACTTATAGACAAACTAGTTAATGATGATTTCGAGTGATGCTTCGACCTTTAACGAAACTTCTTAATTACAAACGTTGCAATTTAATAATTAACTTTTTATAGTAAGTTTAAGGAACTGGACATAAAACAGTGTAGGAACGTTATCTTTAGTGGATTCGTAGTATCCGTCAAACTAGAGGTGATGTCAGTGGTTTCTCATCATTTGCATAACGCATTCAGTAACAAGACACGTTCGTGTACAATTGCGTTCGCGAAAGAACCCTACTCAAACAACCCATTTCTATTTTAGGTCGCAACCGCTTGTTTAATGTTCGGCCCGTACAACCGCGTCGGCTAACACTTAACGCTTTTTGCATACGAAAGCATCCAACGTTTACCGCCCAGTGTCTCTTGTTATTACGCTACTCTGTATTCAGGTCGAGCTAAGTTGAAGGTCGCCCTTCTGCTCGAGATAACGAACAACTAGTTTATTTTATTCGTTTATATGTGACTACGACTCTACTTATGTTAGTGTGTCCTATGCTTTCTAGCAGCGGTGACGGTGACACCTGGGTCTTAATGCAAGCAGTTGTGGTTCAAATCCGGCCTTTATGTCATTCAAAATTTCCCAAAATAAATCTGTGTGCCTCCTCGAAATAGCCCATAAAAGAGCAACGATGTAGAATGTAAAAGCTTAGATAAACGACTGCACTTAATCCGGTAGTTAGAATGTTGACAAGGAATGAACGCGATCAAATATAAAAACGCTGGCATTTTATTCCATTAATCCACGTCATGTTGAATGTATTTGTAACAAAGCTAGCACTTAATAACTCAAGTCGGTCCACGATCGAGCCGCAGCGCTTCTAGTGAAACGTCTAATCATTGTGTGGGTTGCCGTAATTGAAGTGGAGGATCGTCCCTTTGCTTTATCTTAATTTTATTCATTCCGAGCGCACTGATGGTTAATATTGCTGTGACCGCTTGTCACTTTCAATAACAAGTTGCTCGTTAATGAGATTGTGCACCTGTTAGAATATTATGACAAATTATGAAGTGGATACTTGGTATGTAGAACAAATCTCAATTCGCTTAGGCTCGGTGATAAATAACATCTTGTCGGGTTCATTTTGACTGTAATTGACATATTCAATTTTATAGCTGAAAATAATTAGTTAGGTTGATAGTTGCGTGTCTAGGGCAATATGATGGATAGCGTGCCTAAGATACGATCGCCGGTTGCCGCCGAATTTCACGAGAAACTTTTTTACAGCCGAAGGCGCCTGCGCCGGACTCAATGTTGTAAATTATCGAATTATACTGAACCCGACAGAGCGTGCTTGTGCGTGTTTATTTAATTTTGGAAATGTTTTGTTCCTATTAACGTCGCGTTTTATATTATCTAGTAAATTGCAGGAGAGTGTGGGAACATCGACTATCGCTCTGTTAATTCGTGTGTACATTTGAAATTGTTTGTGGTCACGAATTTAATTTGTAGGTGTCAAGTTGTTAATGCTCAAATTATCCAGCTGTTTTATCGTACTCTCCATCGTAAAATCTAATTTACATTTTTTAATTCCTTTATTTAGTAGATCGACTGTATTTACTGTAGAAGGAATCAAATTATTGTGTATTTCGTTAGGAGCATATGCATATTATATGCAGTCTAAATAATAGAAAACTTATTGCGGCTTTCTTAAGTTGAAATACGAAATTAAGTTCTAGTTTCCATATTTTTTGTTGTGGGGATAGCATCGCTTTAGCAGAGTTGCTCAATAGCTTCAAATAGCGCGCCAGTTCTGCAAGACCAAAGTGCATCAGATTGCCGGTTACATTCGGAATTATGTATCGTTGCAAACTGGATCGCTACTCGATCTTCGATACCCGTACAAAATAGATGAGTTTGTATTCATGATGTCCGAGTCCAACTTAAATGTGCATTTGGTACAGCAGACTACGGATTCCAATGCAACATTTGAACGCATACCGGTTTCGTAACAAAGCTCGCGGATTACGCGACATCGGGGTCGCTGTCTTGCCCCGTCTGCTGACATCACTTGTCGATATAGATCTACTTTTTATTCGTTCAAGTTTGGTAATATTTCTTGGTATTTAGAGTACCGTCATGGCAAACGGTCCAGCTTCATCGTGATCACTTCAGAATCTTCAGTGAAGTTTAATGCATGCAGGTATTTATATAATATTGCCCTTTGTTTAGTAACTGTCTGTTATAAATCAAAAACAATAGGCCAAACCAATACTGGCACAAGGTCCTATATATGTCAAAGATGCCGAATTATATATTGACCTCAGGTTAGTCACGATTTCCACCATATCAGATAATTGCAACGATATTTTCTCTTAACAATAAATTCTCGGCGGCCTTGTCTCGTTATTGTACGTTGTCTGGTACTTCAACTTAGGTACTGTGTTAGCCATCTACAATGGGTACTGACCAAAACAGATAGCAGTAAACTTTGAAAAATAGTTTATACTTTCTTTACCATTTTAGCGGTAACAACAGATGTGGGTCAGAAGTATGACAATAAAGTTTCTTTATAGGGGTGTTATCTCGTTGAGCCATCGCCGCAAACCGTGAACAGTTTTTGCCGTTTGTACACAACACTAAATTATGGCACGTCATGTACCTAGCGACTCGATGGGCCCCGAAAGAATTATTGCAAGTCGCTGGGTGCATCTCCCGTTTCGCACGCCCGCTTCACATTGTTATTAAGTTCAGAGGTCGCTTTGTTTATGAGTCAACGCTTTCGAAAGGTAACACGGCTGGCGCACGAGTGAAAACATCGCTCTGAAGACGCCGATGACATACAATTGATAATGTAAATATTGCGCTTAACCTGTGCCCGAAGACATACTTTTCAACAAGATTTGGGTTTCGAATAACGTGCTTCATAAATTTATATCCATTTTAATCTATGATTTAGTGGGAGTACTTGAGGCATATTTAAGGATTGAATTATCTTGTTTCTTACTGGTTCTCCCTTATTTTGTAGCGTTAAATTTAGCTGTTGATGCAATTCCGTGTGCCTGTAACGATATCCATTAAAGGAAGTTGAAATGTAATAGCAGCTTTTAATGCCGAAGTCGTCGATCGGAAACGGTAAGGTCATTTATGATTGTATTCTTAATGTCCGATTGCGCGAAAGTCTAGTCACGGAGCACTACAAGCAAATGTTGGGCGACATGTTTGTTGCAGGCACGACAATTCACTTTCGATAGCAGTCGTGCGCCTCTCGGCCTACGGACACAAATGCTTGCCATAGTTGGTGCAGTATCTGGATTATGATCAACGACCACAATTGTCGGGCGGGTTACCTATTGCACATCGGGCCAGCTGTTTGCTTATTGTCTTGCGTAACCCGGTGAAGCCAACTGGATGATAATTTGCTCGCTCGCCTCGGCTTTCATTATCGTCGAGGCTACTTCGTGCGTGTTTAATTTAATTTTCTTGCCGGAGTCATATTGTTATTAGGTAAGTCAAATTAGTCATTTACTAAAACGGTGTTGCTGAGTTTCTACCTGCTAAGCAAGGAATTAATTAAATTTCACGTCACGGTCATTCTATGTCGCAAATTGCAAGGTAGGTTTTACCCTTTTTTCTTTATTTAAGGTCTATACTCTTTTAAGGTTCAAAAATACAAAAAGCTACGAAAGGAACCAAAACTAGTTAAAGGGTTCCGCAATAAATAGAAATATTACTACTAAGCAATAATGATGTGTCCTTCTCACAAGTCTAAACATGTATGACAATGTATAACTACTCAGCTATACCATAGCAAACTATAAATCTACGAGCGAATCACTTTTACCGAAACATAGCTCCTTCGACAGTGAGAGTGCCAGCCAGGGCGTGTGATCCCTTGACTCAACGGCCTAATAAAGCTTCGTCCTGCCTCCGAGGAATGCCGAAGTAAACCGATCCTGTAAATGAGTGAGGAGGAATCCCGCTCGGTCGTGGTCACGCGAACAACCTGACACTGACACTACCCTTTGTTATGTGTAGACTGTAGGTGCTTCTCGTACCACGATCGTGAGTTATGCAGATTCCAGATTTATTCCGTGTTTGAAGTATTTTATTAAGGTGTAGGTAAAGTTAGATAAAACTATAAAACATCATGTAAGTTTCAGTTGGAAAGTAAATTCGTATTTGTTACACTGGCTGTGACATGGCAATTCAAAATTAGCTGTGGACATTTTCAGTACAACAGTATATTCACAGCCATGTTAAACTTTGTCTTTTAAATGTTTACCACTGATAAAAGCAGTAGCTACAAATGCATTAGGTATTTTTTTATTTCTCAGTTGCTTCATGTTTACGAGTGGACGACTAACTAAGGCCGATTCTAGTTTCTGCGTACATTGGACACTTTCCCCTAGGGCGGGATTAACGCGCGGTGTAAAGGTGAATGCTCACCGTCAGCAATGGTTTTATAGGCTGTTAAGTTTAGTGCAAGGGTTGTGACGTAAAACGAATAGCCACAAGTTTCTGATTGTTGTCTTTGAACACGAAAAAAAAAAACAAACTGTGATTATAAATGAAATAGTAAGTAGTCGTTGTGTTTTCAGAAAAGTCATACATTGTGGAATGCTACGTTTCTGATTTCATTAAAGCTGTTAGATTACATTTAATTATGAAACTTTCACGTTCTGGATTCCTGCAGTCGAGTGAAAGATGGAAGAAACTAGACAACTTTCATTTTATTCCGAGCGACTATAAAATATGTTTTAAAGTTTCAGAGCATCCAACATTTTTGATAGATCAGGTTTCAATTATTCGTATGTCTTATAATCACTATAGTGTACTCTATTTTGCATAACTCGGACGTATACCTATATTTCAATTATGAATTCTTCTTTTTATATAGTTTCCTTCTTTTGCATGTATTATTCATTTAACAAACCTACATTAATATCAATAGTCCCCCTACCACCGCTTTATTTGATGTTAGAAATACAAAAGAAATGCCTGAGTGTGGTAGGAAACACATGACTACGTGAGAACACGACCTCCACATTATACCCCGCTTCGAATAGAACTTCGCAGCCGCAAAAGAACCGCGGTAGCTGGTATGGTACATGAAAATACCTTTAAGAATGTGGGACGAAAGCTTCGCGAATATGGCGTCACCAATAATTTATTTTCCTGATATAAAACTGCACACTATCGAAATTGCACAAGAACACCACCTGAAAAGCCTTCAATTAGTCATCTTTACAAAACGTTGCGAATTAGGGTCAATTCACACCGAGACGCGACGCGACGCGTCTCGTTCTCGAGGTGCAGCGCGACGTATCAATTCTCACAATCAAATGTGTATCGTTTCGTGTAGTGAATAAAGTATATTTTGAGTCGCTCTATGTAAAATCTGCGTGCAGCGTCGCGTCGCGTCGCGTCTCGGTGTGAATTGACGCTTAGTAGTTGATATTTCAATTAAACGTGGTCAAATACCAAAAATCCATCAACGAGTAAGTATATTCTAAACAACATTAAATACTCGTATTCAGAGTTTATTAAAATTTCGTTCGGTAAACTAATTAAAAACCCTTTGATGCCCGTAAAAAAACTTATTGTTTTACAACTTGAGTGCATCAATTTAGTTGTTAAATAAGTTATTGCGTTCATCCCACGAACCGCGACGCACTGAACTGGCGCTCACAGGTACAATTGGTAACTGTAATTACCGCTTTTGTCTTTGCTGCCGAAAATGAGATGCGCTTTGTGCTCACCTCTCAACTACTGACACAGGCTTCATTATCAGCGCTCTTACGATATTATACGTTGTACGCCGTGCTGGATATGATACGGGTCAAAGATTTCTCTTTGTATCGTAATTATAACAACATGGAGAGCTTTTATGTCAATCGTGCCTGTTCATTTTAATAAACTTCTTGCTATTTTGGTTGTGAACGAATATGTTTTTATGGATCAAAGTTTAAACGTTATGATGATAGCGTCCACTGCTGACATCTTTCTATGGTCATAATTGAAACTTCGGATTGAAACACAATCATTTTTGTATATCGAATTTCGGGGAGATCTATGTCTATTTTGACTGTATTGAATAGTCTAGTAGTCGGCAAATTTTATTCGCTAATTGTAAATTGTATCCGCTAACTACAGCCTTAAGTGCTTAACAAGTTCACGTTAGTAGTAGTACCTTATGGTAGCCAGCTTGAAGATATGCAACCGATCTGTAGTTCTTTCGTTTTACACGGTGCAAACCTGTTAGGCTAGTAATAAAATTAGCACCTAGTATGTTCGAGAATTCTTTGTTTTGATCAGGACGCAGTTTTTATATATTTACGAAATGGTTAATATCTGATAAGTGGAACACATTCCGCGCTGTTCGTGCATACGTATATTGAATACATGAATATGATGCAGCTCGTTACAAATGATTTTAAATCGATTCGCAGTTTAGATTACGAACGTAGAATTGGAACGAAAAAAAGACACGTCGGAGTAGAGGCCAAGTAAAACTCAGCGCGCTATTTATCTTAAACTTATCAGAATACCGCAGCGTGTTCGTTTTTCTCTCCCGTCCCGTGTATACTTTGAAATGGGTGTCGTTTTATTCTCGTTTCAAAAACAATGATTACCGCGTTGTCTGGAGCGCGCGTCGTGCGAGCGGGACGCTGTGATCGTTTTGCATGGAACGAGGTGAAACCATCAATTTGCGCCGAGCCGCGCCAGAGGTAAACGCGTTGATCTCGCTTAAAAGAGGGGAAAGCAAGCTCTTCAGTAAGAGCCATACTTTTTACCTAGCAGTACTGATACCTCCTTACTTCGCGCTTGAAGACTGCTTCGCTAAAGATTCGCTATTACTAACATAATTTTGAAACCACCCATCACGTTAATACTAATTTTGTCTACCACCTTTTTTCAACAAATAGAATTAAATGTTTTGGAAGTTGTGTGACACGAACATTCTTAGCAACAATGTCGTTAAGTTGTAGTTATACGCGACATATTATTATGTGCATACAACAGACACTATTGCATGCGTTTGGCTCAGACGGAGGTTGCGGCAACGATTGCGCTGAGGTGCGATCCTCCCAGCGGGCGGTAAATGCAACGCTTCGGCTCCTTTTTTCCCAAGTTGCCCGTGTTTTTGCATGAGAAGCGATCGAGCCAGTTTCGAATAAGGGGGCGTAGCGGCAAGAAAATTGCTATTTTTACAAACAAGCTCTTTATGGCGTAAAAAATGTGTGCAGCGGCGCCGCAGCTCGGTAATCGATTCAAACGAGCTTCATTGTTTCGAGAAAGAGGAAGGGCTCGAATATGTCGATATCGGGCGCAACTGCGAGCTGCTCCAACCTCCGATGTGGGACTTTATCGGATCAAACGACTGTTGCTAGCAGTTTATGTTCACCCGCAATGGGCATTCCTGTTTCTTCTAATGTTCACCTTATGTTCACTTCCTTGCTCGTGCAAGCGGTTATAATATAGTAGAATTACAGCCACAGACGTTACAGTGTATGTAGTGCTACAAGAATGGTTTTATCTGGGTGTTATGTTGGCAATATATAGGTACCGCCGACCATTGGAGTTCTGTACGCGGTAGTATCGTCTGTAATTCATAATAATTTGTTGAGTGAACAGGTTTATGTAGTCACGCCACGGCAGGACGAGCGTGTCGGGCTGCGCCGCATCGCCTCGTAATGAGCAACATCTGCGAATCAATGAGGTCGGTGCGCGTTTTATTAAGCGTCGCGATAAATTTGCATCGTCAAACAGCGACCGCGGCAGAGAGGCACGTTCGGCAAATAGAATAAATNTTGATATTTCAATTAAACGTGGTCAAATACCAAAAATCCATCAACGAGTAAGTATATTCTAAACAACATTAAATACTCGTATTCAGAGTTTATTAAAATTTCGTTCGGTAAACTAATTAAAAACCCTTTGATGCCCGTAAAAAAACTTATTGTTTTACAACTTGAGTGCATCAATTTAGTTGTTAAATAAGTTATTGCGTTCATCCCACGAACCGCGACGCACTGAACTGGCGCTCACAGGTACAATTGGTAACTGTAATTACCGCTTTTGTCTTTGCTGCCGAAAATGAGATGCGCTTTGTGCTCACCTCTCAACTACTGACACAGGCTTCATTATCAGCGCTCTTACGATATTATACGTTGTACGCCGTGCTGGATATGATACGGGTCAAAGATTTCTCTTTGTATCGTAATTATAACAACATGGAGAGCTTTTATGTCAATCGTGCCTGTTCATTTTAATAAACTTCTTGCTATTTTGGTTGTGAACGAATATGTTTTTATGGATCAAAGTTTAAACGTTATGATGATAGCGTCCACTGCTGACATCTTTCTATGGTCATAATTGAAACTTCGGATTGAAACACAATCATTTTTGTATATCGAATTTCGGGGAGATCTATGTCTATTTTGACTGTATTGAATAGTCTAGTAGTCGGCAAATTTTATTCGCTAATTGTAAATTGTATCCGCTAACTACAGCCTTAAGTGCTTAACAAGTTCACGTTAGTAGTAGTACCTTATGGTAGCCAGCTTGAAGATATGCAACCGATCTGTAGTTCTTTCGTTTTACACGGTGCAAACCTGTTAGGCTAGTAATAAAATTAGCACCTAGTATGTTCGAGAATTCTTTGTTTTGATCAGGACGCAGTTTTTATATATTTACGAAATGGTTAATATCTGATAAGTGGAACACATTCCGCGCTGTTCGTGCATACGTATATTGAATACATGAATATGATGCAGCTCGTTACAAATGATTTTAAATCGATTCGCAGTTTAGATTACGAACGTAGAATTGGAACGAAAAAAAGACACGTCGGAGTAGAGGCCAAGTAAAACTCAGCGCGCTATTTATCTTAAACTTATCAGAATACCGCAGCGTGTTCGTTTTTCTCTCCCGTCCCGTGTATACTTTGAAATGGGTGTCGTTTTATTCTCGTTTCAAAAACAATGATTACCGCGTTGTCTGGAGCGCGCGTCGTGCGAGCGGGACGCTGTGATCGTTTTGCATGGAACGAGGTGAAACCATCAATTTGCGCCGAGCCGCGCCAGAGGTAAACGCGTTGATCTCGCTTAAAAGAGGGGAAAGCAAGCTCTTCAGTAAGAGCCATACTTTTTACCTAGCAGTACTGATACCTCCTTACTTCGCGCTTGAAGACTGCTTCGCTAAAGATTCGCTATTACTAACATAATTTTGAAACCACCCATCACGTTAATACTAATTTTGTCTACCACCTTTTTTCAACAAATAGAATTAAATGTTTTGGAAGTTGTGTGACACGAACATTCTTAGCAACAATGTCGTTAAGTTGTAGTTATACGCGACATATTATTATGTGCATACAACAGACACTATTGCATGCGTTTGGCTCAGACGGAGGTTGCGGCAACGATTGCGCTGAGGTGCGATCCTCCCAGCGGGCGGTAAATGCAACGCTTCGGCTCCTTTTTTCCCAAGTTGCCCGTGTTTTTGCATGAGAAGCGATCGAGCCAGTTTCGAATAAGGGGGCGTAGCGGCAAGAAAATTGCTATTTTTACAAACAAGCTCTTTATGGCGTAAAAAATGTGTGCAGCGGCGCCGCAGCTCGGTAATCGATTCAAACGAGCTTCATTGTTTCGAGAAAGAGGAAGGGCTCGAATATGTCGATATCGGGCGCAACTGCGAGCTGCTCCAACCTCCGATGTGGGACTTTATCGGATCAAACGACTGTTGCTAGCAGTTTATGTTCACCCGCAATGGGCATTCCTGTTTCTTCTAATGTTCACCTTATGTTCACTTCCTTGCTCGTGCAAGCGGTTATAATATAGTAGAATTACAGCCACAGACGTTACAGTGTATGTAGTGCTACAAGAATGGTTTTATCTGGGTGTTATGTTGGCAATATATAGGTACCGCCGACCATTGGAGTTCTGTACGCGGTAGTATCGTCTGTAATTCATAATAATTTGTTGAGTGAACAGGTTTATGTAGTCACGCCACGGCAGGACGAGCGTGTCGGGCTGCGCCGCATCGCCTCGTAATGAGCAACATCTGCGAATCAATGAGGTCGGTGCGCGTTTTATTAAGCGTCGCGATAAATTTGCATCGTCAAACAGCGACCGCGGCAGAGAGGCACGTTCGGCAAATAGAATAAATACGCAGCGGCTCCTCGTTTCCTCGCTAGCCTCCCGATATCCCCCGCCCTACTACAAACACAATTTGGACCTATTTATGTGCTGCTATTGCCTCAGCGCCGGCGCCGCTTTCCAATTACCTTAAAAATAGAAGAATTGTGAGCGCGCGATATGCGGGTTGTTTCACTGTACGTACCTGTTTCACTTTTCACTTTACGCGTTATCGCGTGCACAAACCGGTACAACCTCTACTCTCAGCTTCATTAATCTTTCAACAGTGATTTGATAATGATCTATATTAATGAAGTGCCCGCAGTTATCATAGCAACTTGCTACTTCAAGCACTATCCATACTCTATCGTTAACTAACTATTAAAAGCTTATTAAATCCCACATTTTACGGCGTCACCTTGTATGCATAAGTAAAAGTATTTACTTTGTTTTCAATTGAACTGATATTCCTTTTCAACTTGCTTTTCGAAGAGAAGGAGCAGACTTATTTATCCCCTGTTCATATGATGTCGTTAGTTAGGTAATTTGCAGTAAAAACTCTCGGCGGCATTCACAGGAGTCAGTCCCGATTACACGCGTCAATTATACCATAATTGCGGACAACTTCTAAAGCTAGTGTTACGCACGGGTCAGTAGTCGTCGTAAAATTTCACGACCACTCGCACCCGGACGAGGCGCTGGAGGGTATCTTATGGGCAGCACATATACGATACGTATACCCACCAAACAACAGCCTTTCTTAGATGCTAGATTATTTGACCAGATCTCTCATGTAATGGAAACATAAAATTTATCTATCCGGATAGTTTGATCTACAATATGAAACAAGCCAGATAAGAGGCGATATTATCGAACGGTCCATGTGTCGAAACATTATAGATAATAATATAATACTACCAATAATGCTAGTACTGTAACAACTTACATTACGGAACTTGCATACGTGAATGTCCACTGACCCGAAAGCTGTCAGATTTAGAGAAGATAACTGGTTCGATAGTGTAGGCTGAGAGTAAGACGAACGATGAACTCGGAACGTGTTAGGCTGCTGATTCGAATCCGTTGAAGAGTTCAATAAGCCAGGCTTAGCATCGATCTTCGATCCGGCGATTACGAGCGACGGCGTTGACGGATGTCAGCTTAACTTGTCTGTCACCCGGTCGGCACGGACACCTACCATATTAATCTCTATTCTCACCGAGCAACACGTGGATTTACGCATCGACGAAAGTAATTTATATGCAAATCATTTGAACCTTGACGATTTCGTGACTCTAATATTGCTGTCATAGTCTCAAGCTACAAAGCCTCCGGATTTATATAACGGTACTTATTAGATGAAAAGGTGTGAATTAATCATGTACTATCAACGGATTTGTTAAAGGCGTTAATTTACTTTTTGAAGAGATTATCGTTGGTCGTTATAAATATTATAAGTGGACAACATAAAACTTTTCGCTGTGAAAAATTTAAAAACTGTAACAGGTCGTTTTACAAGTGGGTGTTTTTTTATTCGAAGTTTCGATTAATATTTCACTAATACCGATGTCGCTTGTCATGAAACAAAGAACTGGCGTTGTAGCGGCGTTGCGTCGCGATCGCTAGCTCTTTGTGTGAGCCACAACAATATTACTGGCGTCTTGATAAATAGGAACAACTGTTGGCCCAACAATGCGGCTCGTAAGGCGATACGCGCGCTATCGACTGCTCGATTAATGACCGTCTCGCCTAAAAGAATGGACCATAATATTTATTATCAGATAAGCGCCCGCTACTGGGTAATTCGTGTGTCTCCGACTATTATACAACTCTCCGTGAATCGCCTATGCATTAGTCACGTTGCGTCTTACGATATCATTTTATGGATTTATGCCTTTACATAATAGATCGCGTCGGTTTTATGTTTCTTGGAACGATTCTACGGTTATGGCGCGTGGTAGGTGTTCTTTATTTGTAATACTTATGCTACTCTTATTCAATAAATTATATTACAGAAAAAAACAACAAAGATGCTGAGAAGCGCTCATGACACCCCTTACAAGGTTTTTGTATAAATATCGATTATAGGTTAAAGAGCGTTAGACGTTCAGGGAACTAATCAGCTTGGACTGCTTTTATATTATAATAGTTAATGAAACGGTCCGCCCACGGCCCGAAAGCCAATTGATCTCCGGCGCGTTAATGGGCGCGTCGAAAGATGTGTGCACGCGCACGCAGACATGTGAACAGAGTCCCCATCGTCGACCATTATATATTTAAATACGAAAATTTATAGATAATTTCACGATTAGGTTCACGTAATCATTATTTCAAAGTCGTTTATGCCATCACCATGAGCATTGCTCTGAAGAAAATATTGCCAGCATAAGTCACGTTTGTGATCTTAGTGTGTTGATATTTGAAACCGTATCCTTTCGTAGCGAGCTAAACATGAACTTGTACTACAGCAAAATAAAGACTACTACACCACACTACTAATGAAATAAATAGAATTGTGTTGCAACAAAGTCTTCCTAAATAACCGCAACGGCACAACGAACTAAAAACTCCAAGTTGTAAAATAATACATCTCATCCGCGGGTTGTTATGAAACATAATCATAAGAAGGGCCTCGGCGGGTCTCAGTTACAGGGAAATATCTTTCCCCTCTGAAATTTATAATCCGATGTTGAGATAAACGGCTCCTCACTCACAGTAAATTAGTCAGAATAAATAGGTAACGCACATAAATTGTTTCACTTACAACACGTCACTGGGAATATTCAGATATGCGCTATGAAGACATTGATCAACAAGGAACGAGTTACGCGACACGGACGGTTTTTGTCTTGATAAAACATACTTTATGTATCATTCTTGTTGCTGTTTGTTTAAGAAACTTCTTGTAATGAAGAGATTTGCATGTAACTTTATGATGATATGTGTCGTGAGGAACAAGAGCAACAAATACTGTGATTTGTTTATTTTTACTTATTCTCAGAGATATGTTTCATGAACAATAAGTATCTACCTAAAGTAATTTTATTTAATGTAGTAATTTTAATATAATACTATTATCAATTATTCCAGCTAATTATAAAAATTAATAACCTTGCCACTTTCTTTGTAGGAATGTGGTCTGTATTGTTGGTTTGATACAGATCATGTCAATATGCAGTATTCATGACAAACAACATACGTCTGTGGAATGTAGTCAGGGCTTGATCCTTTAAGCTTAGGAATACCTGACGCCTTTTCAATATTATTTATTTAGATATCAATAATACAGTTACCACTTACAGACCGTCTGACATTATTTGGTTATAGATATTTTAGCACACGCATTTCTTAATTTTAAGTAAAAGGTAAACTTTTTCATAAACCTACAATCTTCAATTCCATAAATATAAAATGTGTTTCATAGCGCAGTGTCGACGATCAATTTCGTTTGACAGTGTCAACAGAAGCAGTGTCGTTCGTTGGCATCGTTACAATTAGCGTCGATTGGTCGCGGTGCGGGCTCGACGCGCACGGCCGCGCTTCCCATAGCCACCTGCGGCTCTTCGCACTGTCACCGTCAACAGCTTTAATTAACTTTTTGTCTTCTCCACCTCGCACAATCGACAGACATTCCGGACGCTTCTACTACTGAATCACCGTCAACTTGTTTAGACGACGTTTTTCTCTTCATTCACGATAGTTTATGGGAAGTGGAGATGCACTCGACTGTAGCGGTTACGAATTATGCACCTTGGTTGTAATCGATTTAAGGCCTAAAGCGTTATATCAAGCATAACTTTATGAATGAAGTTTTCGGTACTAACTGATCTGAATTTTGAGATGGTAGATAGATATTTTTTGAAGGTATCAAATAGCTACCAATGAAGAGTATTAAGGCTACTGAATAAAATGTTTTTGGAGTAGTGGTAAAGTCGAATAAGAGACCGTAATTCAGCTAACCACTGGACATCGAATTATTTAATCTCGGTCTGCGGCTCCACCCATATTTTTTAAAGTAATTACAGGTTACCGTAGCACTCTAGATTTATGGCGACGACGACGACGTTGAGGATTTCCTCTTTAAATTATGTCAATCGCTAATTGAAGCATGTTCTACTTCATTCAAGCAAAGCCTTCAATATTACTTAATACTTTTTGCTCGACTTAAGCTCTTGGATTAAGATACAAGTTAAGAGTGAAAGATTAAATATTACAACAGTCATGCGAAGATGTATAAATGATAATAGAGAAGTCAGCAATGAATGGTAACATTGCGCTTGACCGTCCGCAAGTTCAAGTTCGCACGGACAGACAGCGGGCGCGAGTTGCGCAAACGCCCGGTTCTCCTCCGCACCGCAGACGCATGACTTGCGTCATGACTCATCAACAGTGTCAGCGCGTCAATGCCTCGTTTATATAAATACGTTGCATTCTTCAACATGTTTATTTATAGAAGAGGGTTTCGATGAAAATCCTCGATCATTGATTAAGCACCTATTTATTTTCTCTTGTCTATTGATAGGTCTTCACATTTCATATTTTTCAATAATACTTATTGGTCGTTGGTCGCTGTTTATGAGTTTTACTGTTTACGGTATTATTTAGCAGTGAATAATAGTAGCTTTCTTATTACTTGAGTTATTATAGCAACAGCATAAACATTCCTATGTAAATGTAAAAGATTGGAGTTCAACAAAAAGAACGATTAATCGAAGTCAAAAGTAAATCGAGCGTGAGGGCGCGGTGGCTCTCGGTTCGCGCTGTCTCTTTAATTGCTCTTTGATAACTAGTAATAGTAGTATAAATGCACCCATTATACTTTATTCCATTTATATCGATCGCATTAATGCTGATCGCGTTTAAAATTTAAACGGCTTTCGTGCGGTCATCGTATGGTCTCCGTCTCGGTAAGTAATACGAATAAACTTTACTATGAATGGTTTCACACGAAACTCTCGCACTCTGTTGGACTTGTAATGCGAGATATGCGTGGGTTTCATTTTAATCCCGGACGCATGTCGCTTCGTTTTGTGATGGCGTGGCGATACCATGCACCTTCACATTTTTATAAGTAACTTATTATTTATACTCGACTTGATGACTCTATACTTAATTGGTAAGATGTAGTAATGTGAATTCCTTTTATAGAGTTCTGAGATCGATTTAAGGGTGCATAGTTAATGATATAATTGAGAATTCAATGTGTAATAAGTATAACGATTTTTGTGGATGACTTAGTTAGCCCTTGTCTCTAATTAATTTGAAAATAGATTAAACAGATCTCTTGTAATGAGGGTCAGCTGTAGACTAATCCTCTAATTAAACTAGTCAAATGATAAATGTGAAATTTATATTGGAAGGCTAGAACTTATGCAGAGATTTTTAATAAATGAATTTATGTCTAGTGTAAACTTTTAATCACTTAAAAGCTATAGTTGTCTGTTAATATTACTTTTTATTACAAAATAATACGTTTTTGTAATTTTGTTGCATTAAGTAGTAGAAGGTACTTATTCTCGGGTTTAATTTTACTTGACATGACTCGAGCGTTTACGATTGCAACTTGTGCGTCTCCACGTTTTATGGTAGACTGTTAAATAATGCGTACTCTTTGCGTATTGTCAGGATAGGGAAGCATGTCGTTTTGTACTCTTTTTATGAGTTGTAGGCACGTGTCTCATTTCATACGATTGCTAGGAAGGGTGAAGCTTTTATGATTTTCTTTAGGAGGAAATACCGCCAGCATTGTTTCGTTTCAGTAAAATGCAAATATGGGTTTAACGAGGTAAATGAGTAACTTGATCTACTTGTACTATTAGTTTTTAGGAACCTAAAAAGAATCTACTTCATAATTTTCTTTATTATAAATTTCTAATACTATTTCTGATTTACAAAATATGAAAATAAAAATTGCAAATATTTCTATTATTCAAAGTAATGATCCATTCCATCGTCCTTGCATATCAACTCGTAAATTGTGATTGCTCTCTCCATACTCGTTGTCTGCGAGACATTCCAATCAGTCGGAACGCCTCAGAGGACGAACTAAGACTGGGAAAACCGTTAACTAGATCCGCTACCGTATTCGGGTCGCACTTCATATTCGAGGCAACGAACGTCTTCTATCTGCTACAAAATCCGCCATCCAGCTTCAGAATTAAGGGCTCATGTTCATTGAGTAACCTTGATTGATGAACCTGAGGTTTGAAGGTATCGATCCACCTCATCGCCATCAATCAATGCATAATGAACATAAAATTTTAATATTGCAATGTTGTTAGAAAATTGCATCCATAACTTAAAATCAGTCTAGAACAGGTTGAAAATACGATACACGTATATTCGCGAAAACCGGGTGCAGGCAACAGTAATGTACCCCTCGCATCAGCAGGTATTGACATATGGGATGTCACCCGAGCTCGACGCAGCGCGCGGGTTAATACAGATAAGATTTTTCCAACCAATTTGCTACCGAGCACTGTTCGCAACACCTGCTCGTTTTTTTTCAGGAAATCTGCTACTTACGCACTTAGTATGACGCGAGCCCTTATGATCTATTTTTTAAGAGCCATGTGCCACACAGATAAGTTACAATTAGAGACACTCGGGCTTCCCAACTTTACAGTGCCACTTAACATGCCATTTTTGTAGCGTAAGAGTATCTCAAGAATTTAGTACTCGTTTTAATATTAGATTCTGGAAAGTCTCACGCCCGTTATGTCAGACACGAGGATACATCCCGCCACATTGCAGCAACATTTCCTCGAGTCGTGTGCCCGCCGAGTTTTGAACTCGGTTAAGCTTGGCGGAATAGCTATTCTGAAATTTCAGCAACGCATATGCAAATGTCAGCTCTCGACACTGATTGTACGAGTGGCACGGGGAAAATTCATGCATTTACATTAAATTTCACCAAAATTGGATCCCGACTTCGTAGTTTATATACGAGCTAGTGTGACACGTGCGCCCTGCTCTCGATATTTACGATTTTCAATCGCATCTGTCGCAACAACCGTATGATTGTTTGTTCGGATGCTTATTCATGCTCCGTTAATGAATTGAAATTTTTGTTTCGAGTTATTACTGTATTCCATAAAAGTTATAAAAATGTCTTTGTTAGTGCAAACAAGTGATGGGGATACATTTTGAGTATCTCACTCGAAATGCACAATTGTAAATGCCCGGAAATTACTTCTTGCAGCGCTTACGCATTCTTTTGATTAACCTTTAATCAAGGCTTGGCTATCAACAACATTATTAAAACGTTAATGCGTCGCTTACTGGAATAACTAATCGAATGATTGTTTACATTCGTTTGGTTCGCAAGCACCAAGAGCTTGCGTATAATGAATGTTGGTTACATTAATTACAACGTTAGTACCAAGTTTATTGCTTTGCCGTTATCGGCTCATGTGCGATTACGTGTTCCAGCTTCGTGCTTTTTACTATTTTTTTGATGACTCAATCCGATTTTACTATTGCCTTCAATTATGCATAAACGAACAATGAGACTGTGACTTAATTAAAAGGTTGATAAAAAGTAGTACAACACTTCCAAATATCTTGAGGTCCATAATTTGTTGCTAATACTTATCAAAATAATTCAAATACTTTCTCAATCCAAGCTTTTCTAAAATTGTTATAGTGAAAATATCTCACTATCTCCCATAGTGAACTAATTGTATCTCTAGTAGAACAAGTGGAACGACCGTTCTCTCTAATTTGCGGGTAATGCCGTCCAGCGCAAGAGCCTAGGAAAGGTAATAAATTGGCGCGGGCGATCGATCGCGGCGCTCGCGCACAAATCAACCGGCACGTCAAAACAATGGCGGCTACGGCTGCGGGGGCGATCGTGCAACCACCCGCCGCTTATCGTCAAAACCAACTTATTTATACCACTATACCTCGGGACCTACATACACTCGCTGGAAATCATTTAACTAATAGCTATGGGCCTGATTCTATCTTAAACTGCATGCAATTTCTTGAATGGGAAATGCGCGTGATAGATTTCTACATAAATTAGAGAGTGTACAAATAATTGAGCCTACCCTCTATATTTAGTATTAATTACAAGGATTATCAATATATCAGCCTATTGCCGTTGTCTGTTGAACGTAGGCTAGCTCAAATTTTGTTTTTATTTTGTACTTTCAAATCAATGAATGAATAATTTATTACTCTCAGTTTATGACGTCCTTGAAATCTAATCGAATGATGGTAACATTAGGTATCATGAACCTGTTCCTTCGAGTCACCTGGAAAAAACCATGAATGAATGTTAGTGAGTTTTTGTTCACTTGTCGCTGCGTTTCCGGCGGTCGTTCGGTCGCACGAGACCGCGCGCGTGGAGAATCGCCGTACGCGTCGGACCGTCGCGCACTTGATCACCTCAAGGGCCACCAACAGCCCTTCTTTAAAACGAAACCTTCAACTACAGCACTGCCTATATTGGCTGAATCCACAGATTTTTTAAGCTGTTTTGTGTCAAAAGCCTGTAGCAAGGTGGATTCGCCATTTCAGAATCACCCGATATGAAAATTCCAGTACGTACTTATTAATTGCGTGGCAGCCCTATTTCCATGATACGGTGGTCATGCTCCACCAGTTATTAGTGATTGAAAAACAACCTAAAATAGCCGATCATCTTGCGACCGTACTGTAATGTGGTGCCGTTGTTTGGTAGAATGCGGCTGGTAGCTTTTTGACTTTTTTTAAACTTATTTTTGACTTCTTCTTTCCACTGACTGGAAACAGGTGTTGGTATTTAATGCATCTAACAGATGAACTGTACTCCAATTTATTGATACTTCTGTATATGTTGCTAATTGTAAAGGTACAGGCATTCTTTCTTGTTATCCTTCTTCATAATAAATGTTTATAGAAGGATATAAGTTAAGTATAACAATAACTTTCAAGCTTTTTTAATTCAAACTGATTACTTGTGGGTTTTTACAGTTTTAATGACTTCTGGTGAAGATGGAAAAACTGCTCAGAGAAAAATTGCTTAGTGGTGTATTACAAAACGGTTCACGTGGAGTGCTCATCTCTGAGTGTATTCGCTCGGGATCTGAAAAAAACAGTAAGGCGAAGCAACAGGTAGACGTCCAATTAGAGGGGCCGCACTTGAGTGGCCGATGCGTCGCGCGACATCGAGCTTTGACGGCCTCCACAAAAACTGCGCCCCGTTTCGCTTGCCGCCATTACACTAGCACTTTTTGCACCAAAGATTGTCGCGCTTCACTTTGACTTTCTCGACCTCCATGTTGAATACATATGTACGCATTATTCGGCATCAGTCAACAAAAACTCACCACCATAATAATGCTCACCACCATACCGATTTAAAGTTTGCAGAAGTCTACTAAATTGCAATTAATTTTAACATTAATCTGCCCTGATAAAGTAGTTATGCTGAATGACGTCTCCATAATTTACGACGAATTCACTTGTACGGTTTATCGATTAATCTGCTGCGAATTCTTATTAACATTTTCAATTTAACTGAAAATATTATTCGGCGGCCATAAATCAGGAGTCTCCTCCGGCTTCTTGCGACAATTTCGGAAAGAGCTTTAACTCTTAATTATGGCCTTGGTCGCTCTGTCGTAGTTATTTATTTTCTTTGTGAAATTATCTTTGGGTATACTTGAAATAAATTTGCTCACGCGATCAATAATTAAGATGTTTATAAGATTTTTTTGCGCACACTATTGTTAGTAGTTGTATGTATGGCGTTTAGAGCTGGACCTTACAGCTGTCAAATAAAATAGTATCTATATATATATTATGTTACTGAAATATGTATTTAAAAAGCTTAACATTTTTTTTTATATTAGCCAGATACATTTTGAAAGCTCAAAGCTATTTTTGACTTTTTTATCATTAAGAGCTATTGATAAAGGTTCGTTCCTAATTATCCAACGGGCAAATGATGTTATACCAATTTGTATACTTACTAATTACATAATCTAGAAAAATCTTGTCACTTGTTAACCAAATATGCGATATTCTTTAAATTCCATCATTGGAATTTTAATTTACAATTTGTCTCCCAAGTTTTGGGTTTGCTTGGAACGCGCGCAGTAATGGGAAGGCATGCCACGAGACAGTCGCACGCTGTCTTCGAATAAGCTACCATAAAAATAATCTGGATTAATGCTATCGATGACTTTGTGCAGTCAAATCGAATTTACTTCGAATTTAATATAAGATTGTCTAGTTTGCTGCGAATCTTCGAAGTCCAGTTAAGCGAGCGGCGTGTGATGCAGTTTTAATGACATAATCCAGTTACCGCTGACTCGATTAACCCTAGCTACCGTCAGCTTCGCTAAACACCTATCTTCACGTGTTGCCGTCCAGGCGCTGAGTCTATCCAGTGCCGTATTAGTTATTATCTGTTAGATCGAAAGCAACCAGAGCTGGGCCTCGGTCGACGTTACATCGATTTACCGCGGTGCCTCTTTATTGATCATTCACTTTGATTGCGCGTACTTGTCTTATAAATAAAATATGTAACACCGGCCGCAATTTATAAAGTGTTGCATAATTGAACCAATTACTCTTGGCTTACGGCGGTTATATCAATTAATTAATTGGGCATTAGTAAAAGTGTTAAGAAGCGAGTTGCTTTATGATCACTTCATTTCATTCGCCGAGACACCCGACTCTGGCGATGTGGTTACACTCATTCTTTTCAAGTTTAAGCTCATCAGATAAAACATCCATGACTGCACACGGTGGTGACGCATGTAAGTATTACGCAACAAATATCCCTACTTAAGTTTTATCTTATTATAATTTAGTACTTAGAAAAATATTCACAGGAGTGTTTCTGTAACAACTAAGAATAACCAATCCAACCCACACGTTTTAGTGAAATGGACTGAGCGATGTTCAGTTATTGTATATGTCACTAAACTGTTGTTTGATGTTTTAAGTGTCACTAAAGTTCCAGAGTACTTCCTTCTTCAGTAGCCGAATAAAGAAATAGAGGCTATTAAAGTTGTAAGACACGTTTATATCGATATATATTTCAAGATTGTATTTTATAGTCATTAGATTTATTGTCGTTCTCTGTAATTTATTTGTATTTTTATTTTAACATTTGCATATTATATGGGCCAGTTAAACATGGTTATATTTATGTAGAGTACCTCGTACCTAATAGAAGTTATTCAAAATTCTGTTATGTCATATCATTGATAATTAATTAATATCATTGATATCATGAAAATTAATTTCAGAAAAAATATATATTTATAGTATAATAATACAAAGTGTCAACCATTCAGTAAAATCCACATTTGAGATCAAATACAAAATGTACGTGATGCTTATGAAATTTAGTATCTTAGCCTGCGTTGAAGAAGCGAATATTACCAGCGATATGATGCGCTTGCTGTACATTACAAGCTGGATTGAAATGAGCGTGTTAACGAGGTAGAAACGAGTGAGACGAGAGCATGCATGACCTCGGGATCAAGCACGTGCCTCGCGCCAGCACTGACAAATGTAGGCGACAAATACGAACTAGAGCAAGCCTCCGCCACCTACTCCCGACTGTATACTCAAAAACTTACCAGTCGTGGTTTTTGCATGCGTAACGCTTTGTTCAAGAACACAGAGTTACCGCAATCACAATCGGTATCGCGTTCCTCAATGTACGAATAGTTTTTGCAGATGATTGAAAACGGGATCAGGCAACAAGATTTTTAAAAAAGTAAGCTTCATTTACCAACTATTTAAAAAGCCGCTAATAAGTTTACGAGGCAAATTGTGAAGTGTTAATGGTCTTTGGATTTCACGGCACACACGTAATGGTTCTTGCTATTGCCTTACTTCTAATAGTGCCCGTCATAATTGCTCTCTTGAACGAATCGTTTATCACATAAGAGGATTGAAATAGCTTCGGGCGAGAATTTGCATCATTTTTAGGTCTTTGTTACATAAACACGTTACACCAATTTTATGTCTACAAATAAGACCATTAAAGTATTTTATGTATTTATTTAAGAACTTACTAAGAGAAGAAGAGCTCGTGGCTAAGTCAAAGCCGCGCGGATCGATCGATCATAAGGTTAAGCAACGCTTGGCGCGGTCGGTCCGTGGATGGGTG
>NWSH02000437.1:6008641-6058727 GCA_002382865.2 Heliothis virescens | reverse complement strand
CAGGCAGTCGCTCCATGTAAAACACTGGTTCTCAGCTGCATCCGGTAAGACTGAAAGCCGACCCCAACGTAGTTGGGAAAAGGCTAGGCAGATGATTTAAGAACTTCCAACACAACATTAAAAATGATATTTTACATATGTATGTTACATATTTAATGCCCATAAAATTTTGATGTACACATAAATAATTTAATAATTAACTATATTAGCCTATGTTTTGTTGGTACACTGTTGGATCCCCTAACTTGTTCACTTTGATATTATGTTAATAAACTTCTGCATTGTTTTGTTGATCTTGCCGGAATTTAATAAATTATTTTATGCAGAAATATAAAAAAAGCACAGAGAAAGTAAAAACAAATTAGCAAAGATATTTCATTTGTTACTATCGATGGAGTATTTCAATATTATAAAAACACCGTTTGTATTACCACGCATAACAAAATACTGGTATCGAATAAGGCGTCTAAAGCTTAATGCGAAGAAACCATTATTGGATTTACTTGTTATTTTTATGAACAACAATAATTCAACTTTGTATTTTCACTGTTACATAGTCAGGAAGACAAATGTTAAGAATTTCTTTTCATTAAGTGGGCATTAAGTACACGGTGGTACGGTGTTAGTCCGGCAAGGCGATGAAGCCCGGCTCGGAGCACTATAAATCAACGCGGTAAGACTGTATTTCTTTCGTAATCAGCTCATATCGGTTCTCGCGGTTGTGGCCGCCTAATTATTGTCGACTTTTACGATCGACCTAACGAGTTTTCACTTGGAGCCAATCACGATTTTACGGCGCACATATTTTGAGTTTTAATTATTATAAAAATATCCATGAAGGCATAAAATCTGAAGTCTTATCATTGAGCTTTTGTCTTGGAAAAGAAGTAATTTATTAAGGATACGATAATTTGCTTATACTGCGCTATTTTTCAATATACAAATAGTTAATTCCTTGTCTAAGTTTAGGAGTGATCAAGGTGTTTACTATTAATACGATTATAATCATCAAAATTAATATTAGTGCGAATGAGATTGTAATCTCGAATTATTTGATAACATTAATTTTTAAATCAACAGAATAGTGACCGGTTTTCGCACTTAATAAAAGCAATAGCATTAGTAAAATAGCTCTCGATATTCTTAACTATGCGTAGTAATTATGTTAGATATTATTAGCTCTAAAAAACAGATTTACATATCATTGAGATAACATAAGAAAATCTCATCAAATTGTCTCTACAGCGATGAGACGGTCGCCTTATTTATGATCGTATCACCTAAGAATGTGGGTTACTCTTGTTCCACGTCGGTGACTATATGTTTTATGTTAAGGAATCTGACTGCCTTATCTCAGATATTAACATATTGATTGTGCTCACCGTATTGATGTGTGACAGACATCTTGCTACGACCTGGCGCGTTCGACACTGTGAACTAGTTTGTTCAGAATAGTGCCGCACCATAATATGTTCAATAAAAATAAGTTACACCACCGTAAATACACCTTTACGATAGCTCGTAGCCATTAGACGTGGACTGTATATGGTAACATACTTGGTTCTTTGACTTCATTATAAATTATTAGATCGTGAAACACCATGCTGTGTAATATACCTGTACATGGCTCTTGAAAATTAATAAAGATATTCTCTTAATGATGATGACTCAGTGTCGTCAAATACAAAATAATATAAAATAACGTACCGTTTTATCGTCAGTTAGTGGCAACACTATAGCCCGGTGCCTGCGCGCCGGCCCCGCATCAGCCCGATCAAGTTATCTCAGAATCTAAACATAGTGTAGATGTAAGTGTTGATAAAGACCCCTATCTTCTCAGAGGCTGAGGTGTCTGGATATTAGGAGCGTAAGCAATTTGTCAAGTTCGATGTACGTTTTGTTAACGGTATTTTATAAAATACATCCACATCCAACCAATACACCGATTTCTGTGAGCGAGGATCGCCTCCGGCGCAACGATCATTACATTATCTGATAAAAATATTTTAAAGAAACCTTTAAAGCAATTTAACGATGTGTTAGTTTTATTCCATAAATTACTATTTTTAAACTAAGTATGAATTAATTCACACATTTGTACTTTTGGTATTTGAATTTATTATCTTATACATAACATTTAGTACCTATTGTCCACTTTCATTTTAGTCATATTCTATGTTGGATTCTTAGTAGCGTAAAGTAGGTTATTAATTTTAAAAATAAATGCTCTACATATAACATCCCTTCAATTAGTATGTGCGAAATGTTTTCTCAAACACTAAAGGGCTATTTACTCATTTTCGTCGAATATACCGATTATATTTATTTATTTTTATTTGAATGCCACATATATCTCAATTACTTTCGCAAACCCAACATCGGAAATGTATTGAAAAAAGAACACTTATTTATTTGCCAATTTGCCTCATGGTATTCATTATTCCAATCGAAAAAGATTGGCGAAACTCATCGGCACATGGCAACGTTTTGACAATTTATGAAGCAATCAGTGTTTCTTTCCCCATGTTTATTTGGAGAGAATTATTTATTTTATCTCGAGATGGTGTTGGAAATTGTTTCGGAGGTTGCTTAATATTCATTGATCTCGTCTCTCGATTTGTTTACGTCGGTGCGCGTAGGCGCCGAAGTAGAGAGTGGTCAAATTAAAAGGTATCTTAAGCTGGCCTCGGTGGCGAGCCAACGAGCCGGTCAGCCGGTTTTACTCCCCGGGGCTTCATGAGGTGTGAATATGCGGACCAATGCACTTGTAACGATTCACGCACTTTGACAATTTTTACCGACTGCTTTAGTAATAGCTGGAGGTTGGACCTACATATTTATATAAGCTGCCAAAACGTTCCAAATCATAACAACTACGACTACTGATAACTTTTTTATTTTTAAATATTGTTTTTATATTGTAACGTTAAATGTAATCCAATGCGGAAAAAATATTATTTATTTATTTGTTTTCAATATGCACGATTTAATAAAACATTATCTATTATGTTTGTGCTCTTACTTATGTATTAAGTCACCCTAAAGTCATAGATACATTCGAAGATTACTTTTCCCAGCTTCTGTAGTTATCGATAATTTATTATTTAGACATGCATGATTCGATGTAGCTCAATAGAAGTAGCTGTCAAATATTGTCATAGATCTGTACACGCAGGCTTCCGGCGTGAAATTTATAATTTTAAACTTATCAACTTGCTTGACGATACACAAGCAATTTATTTTTAAGATGATTTCTTTCTACGGTGTGAGTAATAATTTGGATGGGCTGCTATATTTATTAAAGAAAAAAGTTTGTTCTGATATTTAATTGTATTTTTATTAAAGCTCGATGATTCAATGTGTGGAACGAAATATAATGATAAATAGTTCCAAGCCACGTCATCATTATATAAACCAAGCGTTACAATATACATATTTTATGCTGTGAAAAGAATTCAAATTAATTTAAATTACTTTAGACAAGTAAATGCACAAAAGTATTGCTGGAAGAAGGCGAACTAATTAAAAGTTAGCTTCTGTACTAATAATTCGTTTGACTGTCAAAGTTTTGCGTCGTTAATTTTAATTAAAGAAACACGGGAGCTGAGTTTGTAACAATATTAAAGCATTGAAATTGGTGATCCGCTAAAGTTCGACATCCAGCTCGTGGATGACCGTCCATTCGTTTTAATTAACCCTTCTGTGGGTCTCATCTGCCTCCCTATTAGAAAAGTTTCAACTTTTTTGCGAAACTGTGACCATCGCGCTATAATCCCATTATGAGTTAGAGTTACAGCGGAACGTACTTGAAACTAACTGCTTTGATAACACCACCCACTTTTAGGACATTTAGAAAAGATACTTTTCTGATATAATGCATTATTGTTAACATTATTGACTTTTCTATGGCAAGAGTTATGACGTAGCATTTCTTGTATTTTGTTTCATCCTCTGTCCCTGTTCGGCGTGTATGTATCCAATTCCCAATTCTGCACGTTCCTCCCTGCTGTCCACGTATTAATCTTCGCCGGTTTCTTCGCGTCTTTGATTAAGGCTCGCTGTGATGTATTTCTTGCGCGCTAACCTAATGGAAAGGCATACGTCAAGTGTCCACGTTATTGGCTAGCGGATTGCCTTAATGGTGCCAATGCCAGGCTTACAGTAAATTTCGTCACTCTTATATTGATATGGTCACGCATATGAGATGCTGTAGATAGGTAAGTAGACCGCGAGATAACGGTTAAGATAATTATATCGGTTCGTATGTTTTTAAACCAGATTAGAACGAAATCAATGTGATACTAATCTATTTATTACAGCTGACTGCATGCTTTATCTCAATAATGGAAGTCTATTTGCATGGGAATAATATAACGGTATCACTATATCAATTATTATCTGTTTGGATTACATTGGAGACGAAAAATAAGATGCTATGATGTTGAAAGTTACTGGGAAATCTTCACTTTACATATTCACCTGGATCTGAAGTTCAAGCATTATACTATTTTGTTTGTGTGCAGATTGCCCGTTGGCAAATTAATTTAACTTATTTACCTTTAATTCACTATGATAAAAATCAGAACATGGATTTTTGTATCGGTAGTAGTAACATGATATGAAGTGAACTAGGCTTTCCTCTTGCATGTTAACATAAAGATATTCATCGTAGCGTGATTAATAGTCGTATCGTTTTGTTAACTAGCTAACGGTCTAGAAGCCTTATTTTAGCCAATACATCAATGAGACGTCACTTTTTGTACCGTCGGCTGTGCAAGACGTACTTGAACAAGCACGGATTGGTATGTCGTGCCTCTCGTGTCCGAATACAAACTAACGTGTGTCATAGTTCACTATTTTAACAACAATTTATCATGTCTACATCGCCTGTTAATTTTTTGCCGTCGGACATATAATGTTACAGTGGGATGCCATTACAACTGTCAAAATTAAATATTTCAAATACAAATATCAAATTATTTTTATGCTAAATAAATTAAATCCATGGAACATTTGGATCTGGTTTTCAATCATTCATAATGTTTTTGAAGTTCTGATTTCTAGCGGTTTTAAACTTTAATATGTGCCTTTTTTTGCAATTAAGATACTGTCTCATTTTAAGATCCTTCAAAATATATTCCTCATTCGATATTTCTTCAAGACCAATAAATATACCGTCAGCAATAATTTATTCTTTAATTTCAAAGAATATGTCACTAATTTCATCTCGATACTTGATTGGTCGGCGCTTGTTCATTTCGATCGATTCTAATATATATGTGTAATTAAATTTTATCTACGTATTTAACCGGTTGTTAAAGTTTTGAGAATTTTAGTATCATATTGTTTGTTACATGATCCCCTCGTTATGAGAGATGGCGTGCTAGAGTCGATTATGGCCATACCATAACTCTCGTTTGCGCCGGCCTTTACGTGTGTCTGCTTTAAAATTAGTATTTTATTGCCTCTGGAATTCTGTGGTGTCAGTCAAATTCCTGAATCGAATGTAATCTTTGTTTATGCTCTCCACATATTTGGATATTACTTCATCGGAAACTTTGTTGTTTTAAAAGCTTTCTATTATTAGGCCGACTTCTCTTTATTTTTATGCTCCATTAAATAATATGGTTTATTTTATTTGGTGGCATGATCTCTATTTTAATTGCAGAGACTAAAATTACCAGCGGTTTATAATATACATAAGTACACTATTCTTCAAATACGCATTAAACGTTTTTTGCGGATTAGGATATTCAGTCTAGCCACAAGCTATTTCAAATACCAATTTATATTTAATACATTATCGTATAATATGAGTAAGCGCTATTAATTTCATATCTGCTCATAAAATCCAGACCATGTTTCTGCGCCTTTTTTCACTTATATGTACCTGTCTATTTATACTTATGACTAAAGTGATTAATGTTTCGAGATAAACTCTATACAATACACAATATGCAAACCGACTGAACGCCGATCAACCGTTTTGATATCTACACTAATTTGCATTGTTAGATATCTAGATGTGCTAATGTAGCATACCGCGTGGCTAATTATAAATCTATTTATGTTACATATATCTTCTTCTCATGTAATTCTTTCATCGTGAGATCACGATTAGTAATACCTTTATAGATCGCAAAGAATGTTGTATTTAGACCAGTAGATTCGTATTACTTACACATAATGATGTTTTAACATCAATCCCTTCAACAAGGCTGGGAAATTGCGAAATACAATACAATTTTAGCTTGTAATTTTTAACTTGTTACACTAGGTAATAAATATACTTATTTTAGAAGAAAATCCAACTTTTTTCGATAGTCGCATTTTTTAAGCTCGTATGTCCGAACCAGCACCATTTAAAATGGTTGATAAGACTCGTTTCCCTTTGCGTTCACGCAGCGTCGGTGTTTCGGTAATTCTGTGTGGAAAAATGGTCGAATGGCCGGTAGCGAGTGCGGCTCTCATTATATCGAATGAATCGCCGAAGAGCATAATGGTGGGCCGCGTGCATGGCAAATTATATGCCAGCCGATGTCATTGTGATAAATAATTCACTCGCCCATATCGTCTGAACTCGGTTCTCACTGCGGGGAAGGTGAACCTAGTGTTCGTAATTATGTTAAGTTCAGTTTCTTTCAACTTTTCTACCAATCATTTTTGTTTTAAGTTTTTGAGTTAGATTAGTTTTCTTCTTGACTTTGTGATTTATAGTCAGCATGTTGCTTTATATCCTGGTATAGGAACGAAATAGGTATAACCGTGTTATTACCTGTATTAATATTATTACCTGATACTCACCCCCTTCCACATTTAGGTATATTAAAATATGGACATGTTTTGTTTCGATGTTAGAAACTAAAAGAAGTTAGGTGCCAAATCGTGGTCGGTGTTTGCTCTATGAGGAGTTAGGCATAGTTTCCCGTAGATGTAACAGTACCAAGTACCAACTAGCACTCTAAATAAGACTTAATTAATTGATATTGTACATCAACCACGTTCAGTATTGGAAATTTTAGGTAGAAGTACACCTTTGAAATAATATTTGAAGTCGCTAATCGCGTGGGAGCCACACAACATGACTACGATTAGACGAAAAAAAGAGATGAAAACAATTTTAAGCTGACTACAGTGGCTATCTTTGCAATGTTATTGCTGTGTCTAATCGCGTTAAACCAAGAGAGAGTTAGTGGGACTCTCCCAATCCCTTGGAAACATTGACTACTTACAATATTTGTTGATAAATGGAAAGATAGGTGGGATATTTTACACCGGCGATGCTACAAATTGATACCAGATCGGTACACCCGAGTTTTATTGTTGATCTCGCCAATGTGTGCGTGTATTAAAACCTCCATCTAACACGTTTATATAGATGCAGTATCACGGCGCGCACCGATCGTAAATGTCATCTGAAAATTTATATTCATTACGATTAGATAACAGTCCACAATGGCTAGCCCATTGTTGGCCCTCTGTACCACCTGATCGATGTATGATATTGCATTTTTATAGGTGACGCACAGGCGGACTATCTTCTACAGTTTTATAGATTTTCCGAATGAATGAACGGAAATATTACGCTTATGTATATCTTACTTATTTTAACCCACTTTTTTTGAGGTACCTAAATATTTTAGTTCAATTACTGTATAGAAATTTAATATAAAAAAATAGGCTGGGCATGTTTATAGAATGTAACTAAAATTGTGAGAATGTTGTAGCCAAAGCGACTTTATACTTGTGCAATTCCTGCAATGACCACGTGAGAGAAATGTATCGTTAAAACGCCAGTTCCAGATTATGATTTTCTATTTCAATTCAATAAAAATGTATTTTTCTTTTTTGTAATAAAACGAATAAATTGATTTCAACTAACATCACACAATGCCGGGTCTATAAAATATAATAATTTATAACGATATTAATTTAATTGTTTCATTGAATCACAGTTTACGAGCTTTCCTAAGAAAAGCGCATGTAAGTGTTGTGAACCTCAGTCTGATCAAGAACCCGAATGCGCGGCCGCGTACGCGCAGCAATTTGCGACTCGGCTCAATATCGCCGATTTACGAGGATCCATTTCCAATTTTACGAGCTGACTGACGCGCCCATTTATACGAGAACTCTGATCCTTAGCCGCAACAGTCTAGCAAGAAAGTAGTTGTGCGCACAAACGGTAGGTCATGTTACGTCGGCGGGACTCAGTCCACACGTTTAGTTCCTATTCGTTGTTACACCACTACTAAGCTGCTCTGACGTTCAGTTAAATTTATATGGCTACGAGCAGGCCTCGAGCCCGAGGGTTCTTCTTACGCCAACACAACTTACGCGCAACTTTACACTTAAAATTAATTCCTGTCTCTCGTTTCAGAAAATTACTGCAACTATTAACAATTGCATTAAGAAAATAATATTACAGTGTGGTTAGATTCGCTACGCAGCCTGTGTGTGTTTTAGCGTCGTGCAGTGTTTGTGGAACCGGTATTTAAGAGCTTTATGTGGAACTACACGTGGGGGTACATTTCATGCCGCACTTAGTCTAACACATGCAATGCGCTTTCGCGGAAAGCTAGCTGCGCTGTGGTTTTGCGATGAATAATCGCATACAAAACCGTCTCACAATGGCCAATGCGAGTGTTTAAATGCCCTATTAAATCTTACGGCCTGCGTAGGATTCTGTGGGATTCAATTACGCTTTGTGCGCGATGAAAGGCGCCGGAGCTGTACGTGTAAAGTGAGCCGCGAGCCGCGGGAACACATCCCGACACCTCGGCCTCAATGAGCCCTGTCACAAAAGGTGCAAACGAAATAAGAACACGGCATACAACACGTATCGCGCCGGGGGCAGATTGAATAAATGCTAAATTAAATAAGAGCAAATAAAACCGTCCATTAATGAGTAAAAGCGTCTCGGATAATTCGAGTGGCGTGACATTCACGACAAAAGGTTGGCTCGGTCGCCACCGCCGCGTCTCGCCTGCTCCCCCGGGTGAAACGCTGACGACATACATTTGAGCCGGATTATTTGATTGTGTAAGAAATGAGTTTGCTCTCTAATGTATTGTTAGGGATTTAGGCATAGTCGAAGCATGTGGTATAAAGAGCTTATCATTTTATTTTGGTTTTATTGTGAGTCTATTGTATTTATATTAAACCAATGCCACATTTGGTGACACTTTATATTTTCTTTTATAATATACCAATTGTATTTGGTTGACTTGCCCCGAATTATTTAGTAATGTGCTCGTTCTCATGAATGCGTATTAGCAATGAAGTTGACTTTTATTGCGGCATACATAACTGTCATGCAATGATATACTTTATTGTACATCGAGTTCGTTACCGTGTAACGTGTTGACATTATGATGCCATAAATAAATAAAAAATCAACATAATCTTATCACGTAATTACAGTCAGAGTGTACGGTATGGGCGTATTAAAATTATTATCGACACTTGCTCCCCGAACGTTCTTAGCAACATAAACAGAACGTTTTCTATTCGGGAACCAATTATCATTTACATATCATAGACGAGGCACCGACACTCGCGGCACGCAGCCGGGGTCAATACATTTACACTCGCACCATTTTACGATGACACCTCAATCCGCCTGCTCTTCGTCAACGGACGGACCGCACAAGAGAAATTTATTCAAGTATTAGAGGTCCAGTTTGACTGGTCGCACCAAGTTAGATTGGTATATAGATGCATATGTGTGGTATGCGAGTACCAAAACAAGACGGCTAACCAAATCGCTTTTGTTAAGATTTTATCTCACCGTTAAATACTTCTAACCATTATAGTATATCGAGCGTCTCGTATAAACCTGCGGCAACCAATTATGCTTGTTACCATTGGGGATACTGTGATTTGGGAAGGTGTGGAAGTGTCTGGGTAGTTTGGACACAGCTTGTTGTTTTATCGAAATTGCTTTTCGTTTTATAGTAAGGATTGAGAATTTCAGATAAAGTCTAATAAAACGTACAACATAAAACATGAACGTTTAAAACAAATGAATGTGTCTGCAACTATGTTCGTCACATAGTTTTGTACGGTTGGATAACTTCAACGTTCGAATTTAGCAACTTTTCCATTCTAGTTTCCTTTTGAATGAACTCGTGTGAATGTCGTTTAAGTGAAAACTTTTTTTATGCTGTGTTATAAACAGTAATAGGTGTGTTAGTCTCGCTTGCTCTTCGATAGTGGCTTTACACACTTACCGACTCGAGTGGATATCTATAAGTAATTAAAGCTACCACTCGGACCACTTAAGGCCAAACAAAGCGATTCTATTGGTCGTTTTCCGCCTCGTCCACTACATTTGTTTAGGCGAGAAATGTTCGAGCCATAACAAGGCGTGACGAATTCATATATAAATCCGTTCATGTTTCAATTGAATGAGTTTCTACTGTGAATTAATAAGCGTATGTGTGTATAGCGGAGTTAACTGTGTGTGTGTATTCGTAGTATTTTTAAAGTATAGACGTTCCCACTCTTGTGAAATCTATCTAAGAAATGTTCAGTTCTTAAGATTATATTTTATAATGTAACTAACTAGACATAATCTCATTACCTACTTAAATTATAACTGCGACCATAAATTTTGCTGTACAAGTTTCTCAACATGTTCAATATATTAAGAATTACAGTCCAGTTACAACACAACACGTGATAGGTCCGCAGTCATTTTCATAATTGTAGTAGCTTTTATGTCGAAAAGAGGTTAATGCAAAGTACATTGGTCTCACGACGTAGCTAGATTATTATCCGTTAATTTCAAGATACGTAGTTAAAACAAATAGCTTCGTTGAAATAATAACTGCCTGTGAACATAATTGAAATAAGAATTTGATAATCAAATTAATCTCATGCAGGCAACTTAATTAACGTTGTTGCTTATAACAGCGTATAATTTGCGTCAAAATTGTTTCGCGTCCAATGAAGATAGTTAGTTCGGTGAGTCACAACGGAACACATTTAAGCCAGCACGTGATATTGTTTGGTTTCGTAATAGCAGTACAAAATAACAGGTTGGAGCTCATAACGTTAACGAGAGAGATTAACACTCATATTTATAGTGAAGCTTAACAGCGTCGAAGCTGATTTTGCGAACATCTTTCGGCGCCCGTTATGTTTTACCAGTACCGTTTTTAACAAGCACTCGGAAAAAAATTAATTTGATACCAAAATTGCGTGGGGAATTAGTTCGTTAGAGTTATATTTTACACAGTTGTCTGAAATGACTGCTTTATTTTTTACCTAAGTAACAATGAGTTTCAGTTCTCGAGCATAGGATAATTAATATTGATGTAAAATTAGTTAGGTATAGAAGTGTTAAAATTCACATAGAATAATGAGTATGTATGTAGATCAGGTTCCACAAATACTATGGATACGGCGAGGTGGGCTGGCAGCGGCACCTCGTTGAACTCTTTCGTATGACGGGCGCGGGCGGCTCAATGCCCGGTTTTTTCCCCTCGCGCCTCTAATGAGATTTAAGTCCAAACATCGAGAACGGTTATGGCGGAACATTACACGCTCTAGGATATTAAAATGAGACAAATTTATTGCCGCTCTCCGATTATACTTTCGATAAACGCGCAGACCGGTGATTATGATATCTCGTGGTTTAATCGTACGATCGATACGGAGTCGCGTTCCGTTCTACACTAAACCAGTACTAATAAAAAAGAAACTAGTTACGGGCGGGTCGTATCCGACAGTTTACGTTGGAAAATCAACAAGGTGCTATGGAGGGACTATAAGTCGGAACCGCGGTGCGTTATCGACTCAATCGGGCTCGAACAATGCATCGAATGTTTCAATATAGCTCCGACAGCATTTTTAACGTTTCATCGGTGCTGTAACAATCGTAAAATAAATTCTCTACGCCTTCTCAGAGCTCTGATTAATGTTGTACACAACACGGCGTCTCGTTTTTATTTTTTTCACCCGTGTGTTATTCTCTAGCTTAATTTATGAAGACTGGTGACCGAGAGCGCGACCAGTATTTGACGCTGTGATTTCTCATTGTTTGTATAACCATAAGATATTTGCTGACACCCGTTACGGGCAGTTAAGTACATCTTACACGAAAAAATTGAAGCTTGTAATTATATATTTTGACATGTAAGCAATTACCATGACATTGCGAAATTCTAAATTATAGTCTTGTTATAACGCTGACATGTAAATTAATTTATGTGTGTGACATGCGTGTATTTAGCAGTAGGTATGTTTTTAGTTTAGTTATTAGTGAGTTAGGCTGCTGACCGCAGTATGCAATGCTCGAGGTCTGCGACCGCGAGGAGCATTACCCTCACCGGGACGGATGGATGCATCGACCTAAGAAAACTAATGCTAACACATATCACGATACATTACCTATAACAATAATGAGATACTTCCTTAAAACAAGACTGTCTTATTCCAATAAACGAGTTGAATTATTACTACCGATTTCATACACACATGCCTATAAAAATGGCAAATAACTATGTATGCAGTTGGTTAGCGCGGCTCATTTTTCTCTGCAACCAGGGAGAATCGATTTAATAATCGATTTACTATGCTACTCGTGAGCGATCATTATTCAGCGTAGATGCGATACTCAAATAAGCAATGAATCCAATACACTATTACCTTATACCGCGTTTATGAGGGCATTCATATTCCTAAGGCAAAGGAACATTCTGCGAGGCATAAGGTATCGAAGGTATGTTTGTGATCTTACAGACTTTGTTAATATCCTAGTTCATTTATAAATTACACGATATTAGAGCTATATAGATTTTGTAACTATCCAAGAAAATGATTACATCTTTAGTAGGGGTTTAAGTAATAAAGTGTAGTTTTTATCACGACGTATTAACTAGACATATGCGGCTATTTGCATTTATACCTGCACGATGGGAAATGAGGAATTTTGATTTCGAATTTTATGGTATTAGGTACTTGCTACTACAGCTTTTTCATAATTGAAAACTGGATTAGTGTTCACGATAAAATTAGTCAACACTCAACAAAAATTGTAACGAATGCTATATAGCATTTATTTTTTTTTTGCATGCGATAGGTTTTTTTTTATAAGAAAACCAAAATTCTACTTATTAAAGAAGTATGATTGTTTGCTCTTCCTACTAATTTGCGTTTTCTACGGTTTTGGAATATCAATATCGCAGCATCACAATTTACTTGTCGATCTTATTAGAAGACAAATAATGACATTGTGCCATTATCTAAATAAATTTTAAAATGACTTCGTAGACTGATTCAGGTAACTCGCTACTTAACAACATCATCAATGTTTCAGCAGCTACAGCAGTAATTGCCAACACTAAAAAACAATTCTTGCGGCTGTTAAACGCTTGTAAATCCAATCGGCATACAAGGTGTAAACGCGCTATCCTTTTGTTCGGGCGAGCGTCGGCCTGCTAGCGTCCAGTTGGTTCGTTCGCGCCTGCTTAGGTGCGAAGGGCTCGTTAGCTCAGATTGAAGGGCCGCGGTCGTCGGCCGGATCCACACAGATCCTGTGGCAAAAAACTTGGCATGCTCACGCCTCCCCACTTAGCTATATTTGCCCGTATAGCTAAGGGTTCTCATTTCGATGGAATGTTGAGCAATGTACTGCGCACGTTGATATGCATGTACAAGTCTCATAGTAAATATTATTGGAGGCTAATAGGAAAGTGTATCTGATACTCATAAGAAACCAATTAGAAATAACGTTTGTGAGAAACCTGGGCTTAAATTTTAAGTGCCTAGTTTACATAGAAATCATATTAGTTAAGATTTAATATTGGTTTGATATTAATATTAAAAAAAAAAACTGTATTTAGTGAAAATAGTTATAACAGTAAGTTATAGTACAAACAGACTCATAAATAACCCTTCCATTCCTTTTAAAGCAATTTTGAAGGTGTTAACAAACAGCTAATCATCCCATTATATTTTATTTATTTTATGTTATATGGCAAATATTGTCATATTCAACAATATCGGCGAATTTATGAATAATATAATATGCCTAGATTCGTATTAGAAATATAAAGTATCACTTACGGAGTAGGTGTATGGTTCCTTGCGTAGGATTCGCCAGATTCTGCACATTCTTGCCACTTGCTGAGATTGTCCATTAACATAAAACTATTTTACTGTTGTGCAAATAAATAGGTAATATACATGTGTGTTTGTGAAATCGAATACTTGTTCTGTTATTTCAGTACAGTTTCATCAAGACGTGCTGTCTATTTTTGTTACGAAAAATTTATATATATTATTAATATTTTATTGCAAGTTTTTTCTGTTCAGTAAAATTGTTCTGGTAGTAGCAATATTAATATTTATAGACTTTTTGCTATATAAAATAGAAACATTATTCACATTCGCATTTTTTTTGCAAATGTTGTGCAACTTATCGGTATTATGGTCACAGTAGACACTTACCAAAAAAAGATAAGATGGATTTTCAAAAGGAATTTTATTCATTTGTATGCAAATTACCTTTTGTCATTAAAAGTAATACATGGTATAAATTAAATAATGTGTTTGATGCTAATTCTTTGTATTATGTTTAGATGCAATGAAATGCTGAACACCTATTTATTTTTAAATATGTATTTTTACTGAACCTATTTAATTAAACAGTGTATTTTATTGCTTTTGTGTTTTTTGATGACCAATATATGTTTACTACCCTTCTTAAATTAATAAGTTTACCTATGAAAATGTTCAGTTTATGCTATTATAATATCTTTGAATTCCTTGTAAGAGAATTAAATGTAAGTCCTAATTACTTTGGCTTGTAGTAAATAATTGTGTGTGTATTTCTTAACTGTGATAAGGGCGTGGGTAATTGATTTAAAATATAAAAGAAACTTGTTATGTTTGAATTGTATTTTATTTTTCATTTATATTTTTTTTCCAATTTTACGCTTTTGGATAGTGTGTTTTCCTCAATAAATATTTTTTTAGTTCAGACTACAATACAAAATATACATTAATGTGATATAAAATGAACGCTAACTATATCTAATTTTATCACAGATTGCGGCAGTATTGCCATTTTATTTAATAGTAGTCGGCAAGTTTTGCCTAACAAACACAGCCTAAATAGGCCTAACTCATAAAACTATTTATTTATACACCGATTTAGTTAAGCTCAGATCACATTATATGACAGACATTGTGATTACAACAAAGTTGTTATTACAAACCTTTCAATACCGAACATTTGTAAGAGATTATTTTTGTATTCTTATATCTAACACATATACAAAATCAGGCGTATTTACATTACTATGACTACAGTATTATTAATTATGTACAGTTCGTAAACGCTAACCGACTAGCCATCACAATTTTAAAACAAAACGGTCACTTCAATTATGTCTTAGATCACTCCCATTCGCATTTAAAATCACTTTGTTCACTGCGAGTCACATTTGCACATTTGTTTAACACTTTACACATGGACGGACATGGTGCGGGGAGACGCACGCGGTGGCACTTGGTGAGATGTATGAGACGGGTGCGGCGGCAGCACGGGATGTGCGCCGTGCACGGGTGGCTGTGGCAGCATGCCCAGGTGGTTCCGGGCGTGGTGGTGTCGGTGCATGGGCAAGCCGCCACTAACCACAGGGCTCGGCACCCCGCGACATCGCTGATTGTTGCGCACATCGGGTAGCGCAAACTTTAACTTTTCCCAAAACAGTCGATCGTCTGCATGGAGACACTTATTCGTTTTCAAATACAGTCTTATGTCAGGATCTAAATCCTTTTGAGGCACTTGTCCTAATAACACTACAATCAGTCTTTTTCGCCGGTCTCTCAGTACTTGGTGGAGAGCTGATTTTAGCTCGTAACGCACCCACTCACATCTTAGAAAGTTTTCACTGAGCACCATGATTGTACGACGCGAAGATTCAACAGCTTGTCTTATCTTCTCTGTCACGTGGGAGGATAAGTCGCGGTAATGTAGGCAAAGTTTGTAAGGAGGGTCACTGCGCTCTAACATGGATGCAACTTCGGTCACCCATACTTCATCTTTAGAACTGTAGCACAAAAAGGCGTCGTACATCTTCTCCGAGTCTTCTCTATCACTGGCTCGATAAAATAGTCGCACACCGAATTTAGAGTGGAACCATACTCTCATTTCTTGTCTGAAGATAAAAATAATCATGCTCACTAGTGACACTAATAAGAAACATCCAAGAGTGGCCACTAGAAGTGGTATGTAATCTTGCACTTCCTCATTGGTAATAATTGTCCGAGTGGCAGTTAGATTTCCGTTGATACTGTTGTTTATGCTAGGCAATCCAGTGCACAAAGTTCCATTTTCACTTGAAATTTTAAATCCGCTGTCAGGATCACTGAACATGCTTTCATTATAAACAGTTAGTTCAGTCGTATTATCTTTTGAATAAATACATTTGATGTCTGAAAGATCTATTATTGAACTTACTCTCTTTGTCCACTCACGGAACATCTCCGTGTATTCACAATCGCATGACCACGGGTTGAAAGCAAGTGTAATTTCTGTAATAGCTGGATTGATCTGCCAAACTGTCAAGGTAACAAGTCTATTATTATGCAGGTGTAGCACTTTTAGTCTGGCCATATGATTAAACATTTCTTTGCCTATCCGCTTGATCTTATTATTGTTGATGTGTAGTTCTCGTAAGTTGTCCAAGCCATCAAATTCTTGTCCTTCAAGGTTTGAAATGCTATTATAATCCAAATGTAATACTTCCAATTCTTTTAAGCCGTTGAATGTTCTATTGTGAATGGTCTCAATATTTGATGCATTCAAATAAAGAATCTTTAACTTCTTGCGTCCTATAAATGCGTGGCTTGGTAATACTTTTATATCATTACCATCAAGGTATAATTCTGTGGCTTCCATTGGAATTTTCTCAGGCAATGTATTCACATAACCAGAGTTAGCGCAATCGACAACATTTGCTGACCACGATGGGTCGTGGTAACATGTGCAATTGTTAGGGCAAGTCATTTCACAGTCACAGGCATCAAAATCACAGCAGTGACATAGTGCGTGACAGTGTGATTCATATTTACACAAGAACTGGTGGGGTGCTACTTCAATAAGAGCGACTTGAGCATTTCCGCGACTGTATAAAAGCCTACAGTTGATGCTGTCTAAATCCATCAATTTTGGCTGAGTTCTAGCCCTGTTTCCAGTATTAATTTTTTGCAACCAATCCATTGTGCAATCGCACTCTAATGGGTTACCACCTATGAAAAATTCGGGCACGGTTTTATCTTGTGGAACAGCTGATATTCTCAAGGAATTCGGGTCCAAACTTGTTATTTTATTTCCATATAAATCAACTCTTGTTAAATTAGGTTTCTTGAAGAATGTGTAAGACTGCACTTTAGAGATTAAATTGTCATTTAAATATAACATTTCCACAGAGTTAGGTATTGCACTTCCAGTTATTTCTGTTAACTTATTTGAACTGGCGTCGAAAGTACTGAGCGATAGTTGCGATTCAATTTCAAAGTAATTTCCAAGTTCAGCAATCCTGTTAGCGTGAATATCCAGCCACTGCAATCCAGTTGGGATCATGGCATAGTCGAACCATTCCAATCGGTTATCAGAAATATTCAACCACACCAAATTAGGCAATTTAGCGAAAAGTCCACCGATGTCTGTCAAGTAATTTCCATCTAGTCTTATTGCTTGCAAGTTGACGTTTGCATCGAATGCACCAGCTTCGATCTTGTGAATTTTATTTCTTGATAAATTTAAAATTTTCAGCGAAGTCATTTTGTCAAACACACCTTTACTGATATTGCCGATATTATTTTCGGTTAATCGGAGTCCATACATTTGTTCCATTGTCATAAACGAAGCATTTTCAATGCTAACTATAAGATTTTCTCCCAAATCAAGAGTTTTTAACTGAGGTATCTCTTTTAATGCAAGTGGCACTTCATCGAGCCGGTTGCCATTGATGTGCAAGTCTTGTAATGAAGAACAATTCCTTAGTGCATGTGGGTGTATTTTGGATATGCGATTACTGTCTATAGACAATACAGATAGCACTTGCAAGCCCATAAAAGCATAGCTCTCTATATTGGTAAGTCTATTGTTTGATAATGTTAATGTGTGCAGATTGCTTAGTGAGCTGAATACATTTTCTGGAATGTGTTCAATAAAATTGTCTTGCATTTTTAACATTTGCAGGTTATGTAAATCTCTGAATAATGCTATTTCCATTTTCGACACCCGATTGTGTGAGAAATCTAAATACATTAATCTTTTTAGTCCAGAGAAAGTAGAAGTATTGATCCAGTCAGATGTTAATTCGTTAAAAGATAAATCTAGTACTAGCAGTTGAGTTAGATCGCTAAACAATCCAGGCGCTAGGACAGTAATAGTGTTATTGTTTAAGTATATTTCCTTCAGTTCTTTTGTGTCGCTGAACAATTCCGGAGGCAAGCTAGTAAGTTGATTATCCGAAAATCTTATTGTTGTGAGTGAGATGAGTCCTTCTAAAGCCCTATCAGCGATAGAATTCAATCCATTGCCTTGGAAATATAATTTCTGCAGTCTTCTTAATCCAGAAAGGAGATTAGGTGGCAATGTATCAATTACATTCCGGGAAAGGTCTAAAACCAATAGATTGTCTCCGCATTTCTCCGTCGGATGTCGATGGGCTGAAGAAAATTGAAAATGACTAATATCGCGCATTCTATTACCAGTCATATTCAAATATTCCAAATTCCTTAATGTACAAAGTGCCCCTTCTGGAAACACTAACATGTTGTTTTCGCTCAAATCCAAACGTTCCAGGTTTTGGACATCTCTTGAGAAAGCACTAGGTGTTATTTCAAGTGACATTGTTGACCAGTCTGTATTGTGTGTTCTTATCGTCAGATTTCTTAATTCACGCAGACCTGTGAATGCGCTATCGGACAGGTTTCCGATTTTGCAATACTCAATAGTAAGCTCGCGTAGTTCAATCAACTGGCGGAAACTACCCGGAGCGAGACTGCTTTGGAAGAAAAGCGCGTCGCTGCATTCGAGACGCAACCTGACTGTTGGATGCGGTTGAATTGCACTGAAGTTTGTGTTCTCCAATTCGCTGTTAATAGTTCTTAATCTACACTGCAAAGCCACTCCTGAGCCATCGTAATCCGTCATCCACCCGCATTCGTCTGGTGCCTGGTACCGCGTACCCGCCGATAAAGATGCACCCCTGACAGTTACAGCGGTGCTTAGCACCAACAAGGCGCATGTGAACCGCGTGAGGTACATTGTTTTGTTTTCACTGTTATCACTTTATATTACATAGTTTTATTTATCATCGTTTCGCACTAAAATTCACATCAACATCACTAGTTCATTTTGTTTCGCCTCGCAGTCGAGTACTTCACTAGTCGAACCGGCCACTTAACTCGTTTCTCGCGAGAACACTAATTGGATGGGATCGTGCGTCCGCAACCTACAGAGTCGTGGTGCACGTGACGCGAGCGACCGCGCAGAGGTCTGGGGTGGAACTGAGTCGCAGTCGAACCTGCGGTGCGCTCGCGCACAAGGCCGCGCCGGTTCACGCGTTCCAACAGGTAAATTCACGCCTAGAGGTAGAACGTATTAAGCGCCTTCAAGATTGTTCAGCGCGTGGCTCTATCGGTTCTGTTGCAAAGCTTGTCAGAAAAATATACTGAACGCACACAAGTATAACAAACACACACTACTTTGAAACGAAACCGCTTTTTGTGGTGTCGAAGCGAGCTTTGATACGGTGTGTGTGAGCAGGACAGAGGGATGGTAGCGGGGTAAGACGCGCATAGTTTGGTGGGGGCTCGAGGCAGCTGGCCAGGTAGTGCGCGGGCGCACCGCCGCAGTCGCCGCTTGTTAACACTCCTGCTGATAGAATTGTACTGCAGACATTTGATGACTGTTGACATTTTGTTTACTCACTATCGCTAATGAAATTAATTTTAGATACTTATTATTGTGCTACCTTAGATAATATTTAGTATGTTTTAGTTAAGTATGCTAAATATATCAAGATAGACAATATGTGGCAGTTGGTAAAAGTTATCCAATGAAAAGCTTTACTGAAAATTATTTAAATGTTTGAAAATAATCGTATTACGCCCATTTTTGCCAGCAACCTAAAGCTTCCTTTTTTTTAAAACAACTGTTAGAAAATTGAACATGAAAATTCTTTGGAAGCAGTTGTTTTAAGAAAAAATATGTTTATGTTGTCGGTGAACTTGGGCGTAATGATTAGATATTAAGGCTAGGGCATACAGTTAGGTATGATTTTGTCAGCGTGAAATTTGGACTGCCTTTAGAGTGAGACTTAACTTGTGTGTATATATATATAACAAATAAATGACAATTCATAGGTAAGTAGGTAAATTTTCTTATTGTTATGGTATCCTACTTAAGTACAACGCTATTTTTCGATTTAATGAAATTAACGAAAACGGTAGAAAATTGTAACATAATAGTTTAATTTCATATAACATATTTCCTGAGTTACGCACGCGATAACTTTGAGTCCTTTGCATTTTAGCGGTAGAACAAAATTGCTCTTTCCAGGTAACTTCAGCCTAATCACCCTTTAATTCAGTTAAACGATTTTGATATAATTCCTGCTGTCGAGCCCCGAACCTCTCATCAAATTAAACATCTGCACATTATGCATTTTGTGTAGCCGCCAATTTGTTCGACGCCGTTTGATTTAACAAATTGTATCGGCCCTAATGTTAGATTATTTTTCAAGATTTATACCAATGAGCTAAACGTTTTCATTCCTTACGTATTATTAAGAGCGCTTTCTTATTTTTCTCGTATTCGAATATCTGTGCCATTAAGTAACAAAATACCTCTCCAAATTGTATAGTGTGGCCATACAAGTAGGCACGTCGCATCTGTGTCTATTGTGTCCGCTTGGTTGCTAATTGTTGAGCTCATTCACACCTGCCTTTATGCAAAAAAATTACGAACGTGCCCTGAATTTCCATCGTCTATCAAATATATCATTCGAACAATAGCTCATCATCTGGTTACCAAAAGCTTTTATAAAATTAAAAATTTCTTAAAACTAGCTTCTGCCCACGATTACGTACGTTATGCGTAGAATTAGACTCCAAATTGGGTAAATTGGGGAGTAAGCATAAAAATCTGTGTAAATCCAACCTTTAGTAGTTTTTACGTATTAGAGAAAGCTATAGTAATGTGCATTAATAAATCCTTTCCAATATTGTTATTATAACTATCAGGATTCCTTGGTCCATAAAAATATTCCTGTGAAATGTTTCTAACGTAATAAAAATAAGTTCTGTAGACTAGTTCACTATAAATATTCAACTTAATCTTGTATAATAAATGGTCATGATCATAATTTTATTTGGTGTCGGGATGATAGGAGGACGTGGCGCGTCCGTCGCGCGGTACTATTTATGCGAGGTGTTGTGGCCCCGATCTCGAGGCGCCTGCTATATCTCAATTGCAATAAATTATCTCCTTTGACACGCGAGAAGCGGAAAATTTGCAATCGTACCAGTCGGGACCATAGAATTCGCGTCTCACCTCCTTTATGTAAACAGCGTAAATGGCTTTGTAATAGGAATCGCGTCCATCCCACAATGACACCGCCTCTATATTTCACACCAAGTCCCACGGGTAGTTTGTACAGATCGCGCCTAGAGACATTTACTACAAAAGGCCAGCGGGAGATCTCTCCTTCGACTTTTTGTCATAAGTGGCGAGGCGTTTCTTGTCCTATGTTTATAAAAGAACAGATTGGCGGTAAATCGTTGGTTATTATGCCCCTATTTAATGTATATTTCGAGGGTTGCTATCGGCCGTTATAACAATATTGCTGTATTCAATTTACTGTGCCTATGTCGACACGCAACTGCCTTGGTGTTGGATTGTTCGCGTGGGCACACCAGGAGTTTGATGTGGGTTACTAGCTTATGATTCACCTGGAATATTTAAATCTTAATTGAATCTAGTAGAAATATTTATATTTTTGTATTATTTCTAATTTTCGATTACATTTTTACAACAATCTTTCAATATAACTTTGGGCTTCGTTTTATTAACCCTTTATAAAGTTTGGTTGTGTGTTACGGTGTTCCTACAAACATACAAACGGATCTCTGAGAAAAAGGTCGAACATTCTCGGCAACATGTAAATCGCCGTCGACTTTATTTGGTTTTATCGGCTGAGTTCATCGGTGTGTAAAATCATTCCGTAGTCGATTTCCATTATGTTATTAATTTTTGTAATTTTGGGACCTAATCTCCGGCGACAGGTCAGATACCGACGCGACACTTATCTTGGTGTCGGCGGACACATATAATCCATTAAGTCGTCATTTCCACGCGGTTGATCATTCTTCAACCACGCGTCAAACCCGCCCCCAGACCGACGACGACGCACAGCGTATTGTTCGCTACCGCTTTATCTCACCTCCGATGCTCAGAGGACTTTTTGAATTAGTTTGATAGGAAACATAATAGACCTTAAAACAACAGCAACAGCTTTTATAACCCTTTGGTTCTGGGATCGTCGAGACTTTATCCTTGTCGACTAATGGACTAGTTTGTTATCTAATCGGGTACACGGCGGACCTATTAATAATTTCCCACATAATTTTCTAATTAGCGTCCTGTCTGGGGTTCGGCCGAGGCCTCTGGATACACGAAAACGGAAATGACGTAGAATTAGGGTTAAGTACTCGGAGTATTTATCAAAGTAATTTATTTCTATATATGGTGAGTAGTTGGTTTCGTATTAACATTAATGACATTTGTTTTTGTTTCAGGTAATCAACATTAGCGATTTCAAATTCTGAGGTAGCAAAAACAAATAGGTAGGTAATGTCCACAAAATAATTTCACAACTAAGTATGCCTCGGTCGCAATACACATAGTATATTAACTGCACCTGATTTATAAAACGATTCGCGGCCTTTCTTAATCCTATTTGCGAATAATATACAAAATAAAACTTAATGCGCACATTAAACATTAGGAGTGTTATGTTACGTGGTGTTAACCCCTGACGGGTTAAATTGTAGCGTGTAAATTGAAGAGATTTTACACGTGAAAGGAACCCTTAGTAGTGCGTCAGATCGCGACACGGGCAATTTGGCGCGCGAGAGCCAACGCGAGTTTATTTGTTCGCTACGGCACCTGGCGATTCAGGACCCACGGGGTGCAGAACATAAGTGTCATGGAGTCGGATCTGATTTATTACACAACTTAGTTTATAAGTCACAACGATGGAGTACGTACCTATATCGTTAACTGAGATATGAGAGTTCCACGTACCCAACTAAAAAAACAGTTATAGTCGGCATGTTGCCGTTGTGTAGTTAGTTTTAATAATTATTTAGGTAAATGTTTTCTTTTATTTTTCAAGACTAAAAAAACTTTGAGCATATGTATTTAAAACAGAATTTGCCATGTAAAAAGAATCTAGATTTTGTATACATGCCTACATATTACATCAAAAATTGTCGAAACAAAATAAAAATATTATGTGCCGCTCAACATCCCTATTGTGCGGTCCGGAGAAGCTCGACGTGCCTTCCAATGGGACCGGTTAGATTACGCATTGTCGTGGCACAATTAGAAACTGTTGCGGAACCATTCGTTCACTTTGTTATTTGCAAACAATCGCCAGCGACATCTGCGCCCTCTCTATCGTCTCTCTAAACCTTGTCACCGCTGACTAATGGTGAACGCCGAGCATCTGCTAATTGCGACCCATTCAATTAGCTCGGCTCAAAGGTATATTATACATTAGATAAATGTTTGTTACAATAGAGGAAATCAATCTATTATACTACTTAAGATGCTTATTAGTATACTCTGAAACTTGTGATGTTACCTTAATTCGTTTATTAATCATTGACATCTTGTACACCATGATCGGTTACAAAGCCCCAATTTGATTTACCATTGTCTACAACGAAAGGTTAGCTGGTACATGCTGACTAATGATTGATGAATGATTGTCTGACTCATTGATAAAGTGACATTCATCGGTTATCGGTATATGATATGGACTTCACTATTCCATTGTCTAAAAGAAAGCTTATGAAAAAGCTTTGTCTTTCATCTAGCAATTTCTTATCTTCTCTTTTTTACAATTAAATTAGGTGGTTTAGGAATTTACTGTTGCTTCTTATGCATCAACAATTTACCTTACATTTCAGAAGCGTGAGTCACGTTTCTTGCCAATATCACACCGTTTTAGTAATACAATTAAAAGGTGTGACAAACGTTTTTAGGTAACATTCGTAATAACGAGTCGGCCTGCGTGACGCTCCCCTCTGAGAAATACGTGCTTCTACTAAGAAAAATGTTAGCAGCATCTTAGAAATTTCAATTGTAACGTTTGTTGTGTTCGCACTCGCACACAACCTTTTCAATTTGTTCGGCTCGTGTGCCGCCAATGAACGTCTCTAGATATCATCGGCATACCGGCCGCTATGTTGACTCATGTGATTAAATTCTTGGCTTTAATATACGGCGAGCTTGTACGTACAGCCGAGTCGTTTTTTGCTCGATTATTTGTAGGTACTAGCTTCTGCCAGCGGTTTCACCCACTTTCCGAGGGAACAACTTTTCGCACCCGGTAATCTATATGCCTGCATATTATTTTGATATACATATAAGGTACTCCCGTGTTTCATCAAAATCCATTCGGTAGTTTTAGCGTGAAAAAGTAAGTGGTATATTTGATACCTATTTATTTATCATCATTATAAATTTAACGTTCCATTGAATTTATGCTTTATTTTATCTGTCTTACAATCTAAATACGATATTTAAAAATCTTTTTTCGAAGCTCGAGATTACTTCAGCAAAATTTAAGAGAAAATTATGCGGAATTTATTAAAATATGTAGAAGCAGTGTATAAAATTTGATTATTTCACTATCAATTTAATTTACAATTTATTCTAAAAACACGCAAAATAATATTATAATTTAAATGAATGCAAATAAGGTAATGGAGTTTGATATTGTTATTTATGGCATATGAACACAACGGTGACAAATTTAGCAGTGTTGTGCCAGGAAGGGACTGTCGCGCCTACTCCTTCCACAAACACAATAAATATCAACTGTACAAGGGACACAATGATGCAAACGCCGTAACTTGGGAGATTAATATAATATTTTTGCGCCCGTACACAAGCGGTCCGTTGCCGTTGGCCTAATGAAATATGGCAACATGTTCCTTCATTCCTGATAAAACCTCCGGTGTCGGAGTTTTATTGCGACTCGAGTACGATAATTCAAGTTGGCCAGGCAGTGAAATAATTTACATGGTGGTCCCTTTACGTTTTTTAGGCCCCGGCTACCGCGTTTTTACCATTCAACTGCGAAATGGTCTGGGCTTTCGGCATACCCACCGAATCCTTATCTTCGCACACATGCGATTTAGTTAGCGTCACAGAAATATCTTATCGATTTAAATAAACAGTTGTGTGTATTATTTGGTTGTATTTTATCATTGAATACCACTTCAGTATTCTTATCTGTATTTTTAAATTATTCTGAATTGAAATTATGTGTTACCAGTTGTACTTTAAGATTTTCTTATTTTATCTATAAAAATATACGTTTTGTTTAGTCTTTTTGTCAAAAGTGTCATGCATTGAATGAACATTTTTATTAACTTGGGTGTTCCGGTAAAAAGTAAACAATTCATAACCCGTACGCATTGTAATATTAACTCTCTATTAAATAATTTCCACATTGCTGCGGACTAATCCTTATCCCACAATAGGGTAATAAAAATTGGTACCTGAATAAAAAAGTAAGTTAAGCGTAATTCTAGAGTTGTTGATAGCGGGTTCCGTCGATATTTACGTAGGTTACACTGAAAACCTTTGACAATTTTGAAAGTTTTTCTGGGTACTATATTTAAATAATTGTTTTTGAATGCAAAGCTGTGGTTAATAACATTTGTTACGCATTTATTTGTGTACATGTACTCAATCTGTAAGGTTTTTTTCCTGGATGTTCTGCGATTTCACATTTTTTCCTAAAGTGTACATAGAATATCCTTTCTGTACGAGAAAACTGAATAATAGAATAACATAAAAATACATAGACCCTGCACAGATTATTTCACGGAACCCTAAAAATACACAAATTGAATGAGCTATTCAATCCACGGCGCTCGGATCACGTGTCAATCATTGCTTGCACAAGCCGCAATGGATCGTGTTATTCTATTTAAACGTTATGTTATTCATTGCCTATATCAAAGCTCCCCACTTTTGGATGATTCACAATGGTGTAGCCCCATATTGTACATGATCCCTACTAATAATATATGCTTATAGAGTACGCGCTTTGCATAGATTAAAAAAATATTGAAAAATGAATAGGAAGCGTTTAAACTATTGTTTTTTTTCCTCCTAAAATAACCTTTCTGTATTGACTGATGGGCTTATACACAACTCGTATAGCTTCAGTAACGTACCAAAAGGCTTCTGCTTAATATGACCAGACATAAAGTCTAAGCCTTAATTTCCTTAAACTGCTAGGTAACAGAATCAGTCATCTGTAAAAGGTAATAAAATTTTGTACAATTTCGATTTAATCTTTACTACCTTTATATACCAGGTAAATAGGTATTGGATTTTATCTCAATCTCAAAGTAATATCACGATAAAAATTGTTGTCAAATCGTTGAAAACTAAGTTTCAATCATATCGTTTGATTAGTAATGGCACATAGTCATCAACATTTAAAAGGTTTTGATGATTTTGTGCACAGATAAAAAAACTAGCCCGTTCATGAAAAGGGTAACCAGTCTGTAATGCAAGCGGGAACGGGGTGAACAAAAAACTAGCGTATTGTTACATCAATTTACTTACATACAGAGGTTCCCTAGCTCCCAGCCCATACGCGTTGGGCGCGTATTGTGTTACCCATGCTACACGCATTCTTTGAAACCTGAGCTACGAGATGGGATTCTTTTGTTGTGACTCGATTTGAATATTACTTTAATATGATGGGTTTTGTTGTTAATAATAATGGTGCCAGTAGGGAGACTGGCTTATGGCTAAACGCACGACTCGTCCTTGCAATGTACAAGTCAACGAATAAGGAGTGGATGTGGTCATGCAGTCTCATTTGCGTGATTTATAGCTGTTCCCTGAAATTAATTTAATGGTTTTATTTGTACCACCATATTGAATTTTTAATTTTGAAAACCTGTGTTACAATGGCCACCACTAAAATGGCTTAAATAATTTAAAAATGTAATCTGCTTCAAATTGATTTTTTTTACAAATGCAATGTCATGGACATTTTTTAAACCACAAAATTACAAAAGGTAAAAAACAAGTTTTGGATACAAATAAGCTTAGAACTTAAAAAAGAATAGTGTTTTTTTTGTGTTTTAAAACAAGTCAACGGCTATTTACTTTTGTTACGTATATTTGTAAAACGTTCGCAGAATAATAGCATCTGAGTTAACTGAGCACGGGCCAATATCTTAGTATATTGTCAGTTCCGTGTAAATCCCTCGTAAGACGATTGTAAAACAATGCGTATAAAGTATCCCAGCTACGGGCCTCGACTGCAGGCGTGATACGAAAGCGTTAACAGAATTCATAAATTTTGGACAACAAAGGAATCGAGAAACCGTTTAAGGTCCATACGCAGATTCGACCGCATTATATTAGTGATATGGTAATGTGATTGTTCGCAATAAATTAAACTGGCGAGTCCTGAGGCCGGGTTTGCTCACAGCGGGACTTCGCGACGCCCGCGCATCGCATCGTATATTCGCCAATTTGAGGTGAAGAACCTCACAATTTTTGACAATAATGCTCACACTTTTAAAGCAGAGGACAATGCTAAATAACATGTCCTGCTTGCCACCCAAATGCATCAGATTTATTTTTGTGTATTGTTACTGTGATGAATTTAGCTTTTTTGTTTTCTTTTTTGAGAACATCTTCGTATCTGATTTAAATTCATCAGGTTGGTTTATAGGTGCTGATTCCCCAATAGACACTGTGTTAAATAAATTATCAATGTTAAGCAAAAGTGAGCAAACTTAAGTACAATTCGGATTTTAATTAAACGCTATGAAAAAAAGAAAAGCTTTATTATTTTAGAAAAAAAAACTCTGTGATCATGGTTTGCGTGTCTTTTATCTAGCAATATATTTATGAGGAAAGGCCGAAAGAAGTAAAAAGAAATGTATAAAAAGCCTAATAAAAATATTTACTACAGGCAAAACCCAACGATTTCTGGCGTGGGATGATGACATTTCTGCTTACAATCGAGAATACCGGAACCTTGCCAGTATGTTTTGAAATATAATTGAAAATTATAGCGTTCATGAAATAAACTGTCAACTTCGGCGAACTGTCGACACGAAGTTCGTGTCCTGTCGCCTCCTTTAATTGGCCACGTTCATTGTTCTAACGTATCCTTTTTAGAAGCCGAGTGATTGTCGCCATTCCCAGAAATTCCTTATTTTGACCGATCGTTTATCTGACCCTAGTTTGTAATTCTGACTGTTCTGAAAGCAACAAATTAGACGTCAAAAGCTAGTGTCGACAAACTTTTTATAGGTTAGTTTTCTTTACGGTTATTCAGTGCTCCCGAACTCCTCTAAATTGGGTGAGAAATGCCCTGTTTGACGGTCGCTTTGCATATCTCAGCGATAAATTTCTAGAAGCTGCACCTACGCTGTATGGCCGTCGCGCTAGTACCCGAGCATTTTACATAGCCACTTTATTAGCTAAATAAGACTGTCATTTGTCGACTTAAGAATTTAATTTGATATTTCATGGCTAGTGTATCGATCTGGAAAGCGGTCGTATTTTTCTAAAAGTACGTTCACAAATAAAGTTGGCCGAATTGCGACTGAGTCCATTTATATAAATTACGGGTTAATTAACTGCTTTGTTGTTGGTCGAGCGCGTGAATTCGTTGAAACGACGCTGTTTGAGGGGAATGAAGTCAGATGTTAACAATAAAATATGATCCTCTTTTATTTGTAGCTATTACTTAACGTTCTATTCAATTTATGTTCCTTAAAAGAAGTAATACATGTTACTTGTTTGTAGTAATACTTTGTAAGAAATATTGCTAGTTTTATATTCTCATGTCTCTACAAAAGTGAATAACACATGTCTTCCTAAAGTATTCAATTAAGGTACGGATCAAGTGCAAGTTTGTTTTAACTTAAACCTAGAAATTGTATCTTGCGCTAGGATAAAATCAATAATTATTGATTTTGTTTCGCTAATAATATTCCCTGGTGTGCCAAAGCTCTACAACGTATATGATAATGTCGAAAAATGTAGTAATCACATAATTTTTATATGAATGGCAATGCTTTCTATCTAGTGATCCAATACCTAAATAAATACAGATACATCTGAATACGTTTGGATAAGTTGAAACCTTTCGACGGTGCCAGTTTTATTTCGAGATATATAAGTAATAATCTGAAGCGAACAAACATTTTTATGACATACTCGCTTTGGTTATCGCCAATTTGTGTCAACTGAAGAGTTCGTTTAATATTAATAAAACGGCTAGCCCCTCAACCCTCGGCGTGCTTTTACGGTTGGGTTGATGGCGACTTATTTGAATAAATATTTTCGAGTGTAGTCGAGTCGGAGTCTTGTTTAAAGTTATTTATTTTGTAATTTTTTTCAATAGTACTACGGTGTATCTTGGTATTGACGCTGTTGTGTGACGCGGCGCCCCGCCAGCAGGCGCATTACTAATGTAGATGACGCGACACTATTACAACCCATCCTTTATCTAACACAATATGTCCTTTATTATAAAACTAAAATTAAATGTCCGACCTCTTTCGAAGTTATTTGATCGCCGCGGGAGTCCATCACATTTGTTATGTGCAACAGCAAGTAAGTGTTTATTGGTTTATGGATTCTTTTTTGCTTTCTCTGTTGGATTTGAAAAGGATTGATTTGTTATTTATGGAAATGTGGTATTAGGCATTGGTTTGCAAGGAATATTTCAATAAAATGATTCTCAAGCCAATTTATGATTTATTATGAACAATGTCCATAAACATTTCTGAATACTTTGTCATATTTAGTCACGAGAACATGATTTTGAAATTGCTGCTTACTTGCAAGCTTTGTCTGTAATTGTATTATTACAATTAACTCTTGATTAATGTTAAATGGTTTTGTAAGTAACTAATAGGCGGAATTTAAATGTCAGAGTGCTTTGGAGCCGGGGTCGTGAAGGCAATGTTCACCGAAGCCCAATTCGTAATTACACAGAGTCTGACCGACACCCGTGTCAGCGCGCGGAAGTTAATCGGAGCCGACGGCCGGCAAATGATGCGTGCCTCCGCCGCGAGCCTACTTATGTCACCCGCGATTATCGTGCACCCAACACAATGACGGATCGCTTAACATCACGTTTAATTCCAATGATAACAAAGAGCATCTACGATTAAATCGAGTAATATATCAAACGCTTATGAAATGGGTCATTATGTCAGTACTGTCATGTTCTATCAGATAAAACAACCTACCTCCGATTCCAGGAACTTATATGCTTTTATATATTTGGCAACTGTTACATTATCACAGATAAATTATTATTAAGTTGACCAATTTGGATACACGCATTAACCTTTAAAACATGCCTGAAGAAGTTTACAGACGATACTAAAATAAGTTATGTTTATTAAAGAAGCTAAGAGAACAATGCATCCTTATTATTTCAAGCACATGTTCTTCTTGTTTTCGACAATGTATTCGATTTCGTGTATTACACGATCGAATTCATATTCCACGCGAACTAAAAGAGTCGTCATACGGTAAATCGTTTATGGTAATACAGGCTGGTCGTACACGTATTTCGATCATGGTGTTCGATCGTGAGGCTGAGTTCGTGAGCGGTGGACCCGCAAAAGTCTTGCGGCCCACAGACATGAGTTACTTGCTTGATGTGACGTTATCGCGCTGTGTACCTCGCTCATTGTGTCACACATCCAAATCTGCACCTCTAAATTCCACCACTAGAAGTTCTTTAAAGGTAACATAAAAAATATAAATTTAAGGGGTAGCAGTTTAATCCTGACAAACAATTCAGGGCCTGGTGCTGGACATGTGAAAGAGAAAGGAAGACTTAAATTATTACAATGATAACTTACTATAGAAGCTGTAATAGAATATGATCGCTTCGGGGTTGATTTTGATTTAACTGTACATAGAAATCCCGGAACAGATTGAAAAGGGGTAATAATAGACTCGACCAGATTTATCTCGCGCAGCCCATCTCTTGTTTGATAAATAGATTTTTTCTCAATGGTTTCGAATCAAGCGCCCCACAGAAGACGGTCTGTTTCCATTGTGGTATAAAACAGCTCTTATTTATTTGTGAAACATGACAGATAATTCAGGATGGCTACCGATAGAGATGTCTTTGTTGGGAAGAATGCTTGTTTGGTTTTGTAAAACACAAATACAGTCGCTCATTGTTGTGCCGTGTTTTGGTTATGAAATTTATTATTGTGACAAATTGTTAGGTTGAAGCTAAGCCTTTCGTTTGTATAGCATCTGCCAGGCTTAAGATATCGCCGACGTCATAATTCTTTGAATGTTGAATAATTTTGATGAATTTGCAGCTGAGTTAAAGTTTGCTGTCGGGAGTGTTAATTCCTTCTTCGTAATTCTATTTGTGTTTATTTAGAGGTATAAATGTTGAAGTTGGTGGAGTAAAGGAGGATATTAAGTATTTAATATCTTCAAAATGTTTCTGTTGAAATATTTAGAACTTTCTTAATGATGATATCATCAGAGGTTTATGTATATTATGTTATGTATAATAGTAATAATTATACAGTTACTCAAACCTTCGTGGGGATAATACGTTACAAATCGAATGACCATTTAAGTTTCTATAGTACGCAAAGACGAAGAATCAATTATTATAAGTCAACATGTGGCGTGTACTGTACAATGTTTACAAGAATCGGTATAAATCGCGGCTAGGTACATAAAAGCCATGAAAGTTTCATTGATCTCAAGCGCTTTTCCTTATTTGAAAATATACTTTGAAATTCGCAATAGAATGTCAGTCGCAGGGGACCAACGCCGCGGCCGAGTAAAGAGCATTTTATAAATGTGTTTTGAGAATAGCGAGCGAGACGTGGGTAGTCGGGCCGCGCAACGCACAGCGATGCACCAAGTTTAATGGAAAAGAATTGAAAAGTAGCGCGTCTATATGGTAATAGAAATTGCCCGGAAGAAAGGAACACAGACGACAGAGTGCAGAGCTCTAAGTTATGGTTGTTTTCTTGAAAATTGAGCGTTATTGCGTACGTTTTCCCCGTAGTATTGGCGTGTTCGGCGTCTCGGTCCGCGGGGCGGGCCCGCACCGTGCATCTGAGTTTTATTGGAACCGGAAAATTTACAAATGCAAACTTAGATCATTCACGTAACTCGTCTATGTGTGTAGTTCTAAACTTATTTGTGGCGAATTGTGTGTTTGTTTAAACGTATATATTTGTTGCTTACCGCACCAGAATGTTATTCTGTCAAATAAGTACTCCATTTCATTGTCAACCATATGTTAAATTGTTTAGTATCTTAAAAGTTAAGGTAAACTTCAATAAGTACCTAACGGTCTGTGTATTTACAGTGTTTGTTTGCAGTTTCTGCGGAAACTGAATTCTGAATGAAAATAAGTATTTTGTCACGTTACTTGGTGGGTGTATGTATAGTGTATACTATGTCGTCGTTCGGCTCGTTCCCATTGATTATATTTGTAAACAAAGTTCTTCGGGCAGGTTTTTACCAATATTTGTATGGAGAGCATAAGAGGGCACTTAGCGGTTTGACAGTGTTATGTTCGTCAAACAATAAGAAATGTAAACTAGGTATCGGATAACGACATTTGTTAATGAATACATGATATGACTTTCGATTACTTGTAACTAGGTAATGAAAATTCCTTTAACATATTGGAATAAACTTTGCTTAATAATGCCTTATAGAACGAGTTAATTAAAAATGCCAATCGGCTTAAGAATGAGACCTGGCGCCATCACACCTTGCCTATTTTAGTAATAATGTGGGTTTTAAAATTTAAATATGGAGATGATTATAACTGACGTGTTGATAGTCTATTACGAGCCTCTCTCATATCCATTACTATTATATGCAAGAACTTGTGAAGTTAAACCAGATTCATGGCTCGTTTACTTGTGTGCTGGTAGCTTGATATATACAATTTTGATCTTTAACCCATCATTTTCTGTATACCATAAGTAGTTATGAACTGTCATTGCAACATAGTTGTGATGGCATTAAAGACTTATTTTCAACCGTAAAGAACATTGACTTTTAACGGAACCTAAAATAAAGTTCTTAATTGAGAATCTTTATTCTAGATATGGCTCGACTGATTAACTCGGAACGCAACCTTTAGGAGATCTAGATTTCAATGGCATGATGCTATCAAAGACTAATTGGATGCTGTTGTCACCTAGATGCAATCATTTAGCTCCTTCGACGACATTTACGATTCTGTATTGTAAGTGTAATGGGTTACGTATTTTGTAACGAAATCCAACATTTATGTGTGAATCAATCGAATAAAAAATTAAAATATTAAAAAAGAATAGGTTTTGCGATAGGTACAGAAAATAGCAGCTCTGAACAATTTATTACAAAATCACTTTGTGCTTTTGCAATCGGAACTGTCACATTTCATCCATCTAGCGGTACTCGTGACCATCCCATAAGTTTTCACATAATCACTTTAAACTTAAATTAGTAAATTAATCTGGTTTATTACGTTTAACTGTCCTTAATGAAAAGTAATGTGGCTATTTGCCATAGCCCCGTGTATGTTTTATCTGTGTATACCGTTACTGTTGATGGCTAATTGTGAGCTGTTTATAAATGTCGTCACTGCGATCAATATTCATGTCCAGATTATACTCTTCTAATTGCCACTTATAAATCTGAACGCGTCGATGACATCTTAATTGCCGAAGTTACAAATCACCTATAATATATGAAAATATTTGGCGGCACAAAAATATGTTGATAAATTGGGAAGTGAAGTCAAGATTGCGCGTTTGGAAATACCCGTTCGTATCTTCATCTTTAATAGACTTGATGATTCTTCTTGTTACACACTCAACCGTTTATCTTGCCTAGATATTAATTAATTTAGCTAGAATTAATTGTGACATTATTAATATACGATTGTAAAATCAATTCAGTTGTATAGTTTTCTTATAATAAAAAACGTCAAACTGTTAAAGCAGCATACTTTATGTAACAGTAGTGACCCCCCACGATTCTATCGTCTCCTTGTTACAATTCCTATGATAATTTGGTTGCTATAAATTGTCTATTAGGAGGCATTTCAAACCCCTTGATATTGGTTTAGTCATACCTTTAAATTGCCTACACGCACGTCAATTTTCTTTGCCTAGTTATTCATACGCCTATTGATTATAAACGACACTATTTATTCAACACACACGGAGCCCTAAACCACTTCTCTAAGATAATCTGCATAAAATTTCACTGTTACATTTGGTTATCCGAATTCCTGCTGGGATTTTCTAAACATTTGCTTTTACTTAATTAATGCAGGCACATTTGTTTACGTCGAGCGGCTAAAATGTTCCGTGTTTCAATAACAAATTGAGTTGGCGCGTTTATTATCTAGCGTCAATCACAAATTATAATTGGCAAGCGAGAGATGCCGCCACGGTTTACTAATGGATCTGTTACCATATAAATGTGGTGTTGTGACAGTGTTAATTAGTCGTCCAGATTAGGATGACTTTTTCTGTGATTAGAAAATTTACGTGTCAATTAAATGTAAGTATTTAAAAACCCAACGGTGTAGATTTATTAAAAATACTTAACTTTGAATGTGATAGAAAATGTGAATTTATGATTAAAAAGCTCAATTAGGTATCTACCTACTATAAATATTGTGAAACTTGTCCCATGATTTAAACTTTATGTTATATACATTGTAAAAGAAATTACCGATATTGTTTACGTCGCAAGCTCTCGTAAACTTTGGTTTGTTGTCGGCCCGCCACCGTTCATTAGTAGCTATAAATCTGAGACTGTTTGTCGTGGACGGTCGTAATTATGAATAATTATGTTATTTTATGGTTGTCGACAACCGCATCGTGTCTCAATATTTGAACATAAAGACTGAAGACAGAATAGTAGCTAGCCATAAAACAAAATTTTAGGCATTCAAAGTAGCAACAGTATGTAAAATATCCGTACATGTTCATTGTCCAGTGACTTTGTCTAAATTGCTGTTCATTGCAGCCAGGAATTCTTGATGGATCAATTTTATCAATTGCTTTTGATAATATTTAAATACACAGGTGACAACCGTCAAGCTCATATCAAGTTCATTCCTTTTGCATAACTTTATTTAAATAAATGCATATTTATCGGAGCATTTATATCAGTTTTATCACACTCTAAGATACAAACTTCACAGAACTTGAATCTTTCTAGTTAGTGTGTAATAAAAGCTAAATTCCACTCAATCACTCGATTGTATTAATCTCGATGTATAAACCATTTACTAAGATTTTAATTGGACATAGCAAAAATGTTTAACTTTGAGTTTATTGTTTAGGGGGAAACGAAACGTTTATTATTAAGCTGTTTTCAGGGTGTGTCTATCATGTTACACTTAATAGTACCTACGTAATGAATTAATATCTGATCCTTTAATTTTTTTCCATCCTCACACATGGTAGATCACTTGTGAGTCTAAACACGGACCAACGGAAGAGCCGTGTGGGGGCTCGCCGCTTGCGCAGTATTGTGTTTATGGCTCATTATATCTCTGGACGTTCGACAACATTTATGGCGTTGAATTAACGCCTGATACGAACCAAAACGACTCATGGTTAATAAAATTTTATGCCGAAAGATCTTATCCTTACTATCTATTACGGCAACGTTTTAATTTTCTTTCGCGAACCTGGCCATTATAAAATACTTAAAGTTTCACTCAAAGTGATCATTGATTTGATGCTTTTTAAACCATTTTTACTTAACGAAATTTCCAAAATTTAATGAATAACCTGATTAACATGGAAACATTACAATTTATTCAAAGCCAGTCCAAGTTTATTTGGGTCAAATCAAAAGTTCCCACAGTAATTACAGAATGCTACAATCACATGAATAAATGTGTAAAGATTTATAAATACCTAATTTCGTATGAGTATTTGTTTAATCACATTCAGCATAACTTCATTTCATTCTCGCTAAAGTTAGTTGCCGAATGTTCGATATAGTATAGTGATGACAAATCATAACTTAAACAATAGCGGTTATTACATATTGATTTCGATTTTAATTTTGCTATATATATTTCGGATGTCATAGTGCTAATTATGTAAATTGATGGAAAAAAGGTCGATAGCCTGTTGTGTATACGTTGGTATTGGATCGTTCCCAAGTGTTGAGGTTGACCGTTAACGAAATGATTCATTACTGGTACTAGAATAAACTAAGTAAAGAGATGTTTGTTCAAATATTCTCACGCGTGGCTGACGCAACGTGTCAATTGCCTGGCCCACATTCTGACACCTCACAGAGGTCAACACGGTTTTGCGCTCTCCAACAATATTTGTCCAATACCATCTTCAGCCTTCACTATGATTGCACTCAAGTTGAACGGTATTGTTCAGCTTGTCACTAAATTCTTTGCTATTTGCGTTACTCTTCATAAATATAACAGTTCTACGTTTGGTTATCTTCGTTTTGGGAATCTTTACGTGTCATACTGTTAAAGTATCTATGATTATACAATCTAATAATGTTGTCTCACAGGTGGATCAAACTGTTTTTAAAGATAATGATATAAATGGGGACCCCTAGACAACCCTTTGATTTTTAGATAGAAACGTACCCAAACTTATCCTTTTGGGAACTTTTTAAAATGGGATCCGACCCACCACATTAAAAGGTGTCTTTATATTTTCTAGTCAGCTGCCACCTTATCGCTACCATAAAGCAGGCCCGATCTAAGACTGATATGATAATATTGTAATCCAATACATCATTATCAGTTTCCTATATCCGTTTCCAAATTTAATGTTGAATACAACGTAAAATAGGTTAAGAGATTTATCATGTCAAGTGCTAGTTGATTTTAAATTAAATACAAGAGGGTTCCTTGGGTTCTTGTTAGAACAAGACATAATATGAAAACGAAAATGAGTGACCTCAACAGATTCACAATAACGTATTGTTCAACCTACACATGATAGCTAGAATTGCCCTTCGCCCACACCTCAATAGCATTGTTGTCACGATGAGTGAAAATTTTCCACAAGGAAGAAGTTACCAGTCGTTAGGAGTGATGGATCTGCTTAAACCTACTCGGGCATCTCCTCGGGGCGTTGGTTTGACGCGTAAATCGATTAAGTTTGACAGTTGACTCTTGGATTGTAGCGCGTAAGGTTCACGCCAGTAATTACTACAGCCTCTGCGGATATTGAGCCGATGCGAACGATTTCACATGACACACCGCTAATGAATTCTGTCCATGTTGACGCGACACAAACATGTGAGGAATTAGTGTTATTTTAATTACTCCCGTCTGTCTACCAGCACTAATTCGTCTTGTCGGACAATAATATGGACGCTTTCGATTTCGATAATTAATGACTTTTACAATAAAGCTCCTTACGTCTCGATGGGTTGTTATTTTTGGATACAAAAAAGTTTCATTAAAGAACAATAACAGTCTGTCAATTTTATTCTTGAATTCATTATCAACGACCGTAACACTTACATGTATGGTCATTTTCCACCTTAATGTGAAAATTCACAAAATCAGCATTCTGTTTTCACGTTTTTAGTATGCTTATTTATAAATATTTGCTTTTTTAACATATAAAAAAACTAAAAGAAAAAATACTGGACGATTGAAATTTAAGAAAGTATTAAATAAAACGTCATTTAATATGGAACCCAAATGAGGTGGTGCCGGCATCTCATGTAAGTGTGTTTACGTGTCAACTCATCTACACAACGGCCTGCGAAAGGAAAAGATCATTTATTCTAAATTTTATTAGGTACTGTGAGTCCCATTATGGTGTATTATTTTTGATTATCTGAGGAAATTAAACTTATAACATCAGCTTGCATCTTTACAAGTAAGGATTTTTTCTGTTACGATAAACTACATGTATCATTTATTCATTGGTACTCATTAACTGTAATAATTATCTTAACAAGGTGAATCGCAAGGTGTTTTGTATCTTAATCGGGAGTGGTCGTTCCAATCTAGGCCCGATGGCGCATTATCGATTGTCGCACAGCGGGGCGTACGACAAAAGAATTTCATTTTAAATAAATCGCGAGACCGCGTCGCGCCGAGAAATTAGGCGCGGTATCCCCCGCCGCGAAAACTCATCGTAAATAAGTGTCGCGGCTGGCTCCGAACAGGGCTTCGCTGCGTCGACGCTTAAAAACACATTCTTGTTATACACTCGTTTAAGGATTTAATTACTTGCATCGCTGATGGGACCTCATCGCAGCGTCCCCCGTCGCCCGCAACTGCCTCGCACGTGATCGTAAATCCTCAGTTCGTTAATGATCCGAACGTTGTTCCGCGATGAATTACCGCTTAGTCTTGTTGACTTTTTGCGCGAAATATTTTTTCCGATTTTAGTGAGCGTGGGTTTCGTATAATGGACTGTAACTCTTTAAGTGGTTTTTCAAGTTCATCACGATTTATGTTTCAATAAGTATGCAAGATTGTATTTTATATCGCTCTTTTATCTCCATGCACATCATATAAAATGCAGCGGTATAGCTGCTGTCAAAGCTTGTGCGATAAGTATTGACCATGAACGTAGGATTTAAAATAAAACATTTGTATTTAGATTATTTATTTTCTCAATTTGCCAAATTTGCAACAAATTAAAAGATAAATATCATCATCATCACGGGCCAGAGTTGCTGGTTGAAGATGTAATGGCTTAATGTGCTTAATCGTATGGGTGTGTTTTGCGACACCTTTGCCTCTGACACGCTATGCTAGGTACGTTCTTTGCGACATAAAGTGCATCCTCACCCGCCTATCACCCTGTTGAGTTGTATTGTGTTCCGCGGCCGCCTTCTTTATTCTTTAAAGGTATCAGTGTCGTCGTTTTCAATTTACTTTGGCGTGGTGTCGAGTGTCGCGAACAAGTGAACATCGAGGTCCCGGCATCCGGCTTCAATTGCCTTCGACTAGGAGTCTTCTCCATTCGACGTCTGCTCCTCGGTCACAATGCAGTCGGTATGCCATTTGTAAACGCGATACTTCCTCAGTCGCAAAACCTCTTCGCATGTGATTGCGGCCCCTTTACTTTAATCAAATGGCTGCGACAAAGGATTGAAAGGAACGCTCCTCGATTTCGTACAAGCGATCGGTATTGGCTGAGAAATTCCTTTTACGAATTGCCGGCATTTTTTACCGATGGCTCGGCGAAATAGGTTTTTTTTTTAATATTGTCAAGTTTTGGTACTTAGGATTGAAGGGTTTTCAATGTATAAAGTTCCCATGAACCATGAAAAGTTAAGTTTACCATGATATTTTAACTTAACACTTGACAAGTATGAAGTTAGGCTTAATTTGTTGTTTCGTCTAAATATCGTCTGACGTTCGCTTTTAATTTGAGCGTGCACGATAAACTACTTATATCTATCGTGCAGTAAGTAAACAAACAATCGGTACTCACATCATGGGAAAAATATGGGCTAAACTACTATCATTAAAATATTTGGATCCACAGTTCAGTAATAGCTCCACATTATATCATTTTGATAAATAGTAATTCTCCTAATGTTTACCCTTCGGGTATGTTACCTACGACGTTTGAAATGTTTGTATTTCACTTATGACGTTTGATGATTAACATTAAATTAGTTTTTGATTAGATAATGAGACGTTCTCATAAACAAAGCGATAGTCATTTATTTTTTAAATAGTAAAGAGGTCAGGAGTACTGCTATATTTGTTTGAAATGGACACATAAAATAACAGCTGTTGTGTACCATAGTGGTATTCACCAACAGTTAAAAAAAAGTAACAATGAAAACAGTATATTAGATTTTCAGTCCCTTGATATTTTTATCCCCTAGGTATGCTAAGTATAGGTGAAAATAACGTTCACTAAAAGTATAATTTATTTTCCTACATCAAACTTGTGATTATTATCTACATGACATGCATATTTTTCTAATAATGAGATTAAACCAAATCACGCCAAGTACTTATTATATTATAGACAGTAATAATACAATCAGACAACGTGAAGCACGTGTGCGATAACCTTATTAAAATGAGTTTTATTAATAAAGTAGTATTAGTGACTGGTGCTAGTTCGGGCATTGGAGAAGCTGTATGTTTACATTTTGCCAAATTATCCGCAAGACTATGTCTCGTGGACAAAGACGCAGAAAATTTAAAGAAAACCGCTGAAGACTGCGAAAAACTAAGTCGAGCTAAGGTTCTCACGACGGTTGCCGATTTACGTATAGATGAGCAAGTTCATAAGGCCGTGGAAAACACCAAAAATCAATTTGGTAGGATTGATGTTGTTATTAATTGTGCTGGGATCTACAAACATGCCAGTTTATTCGACGCCAATTTGATTGAAATTTATGATGACATAATATCCAGTAATTTGAGATCCATAGTTTATATGACTAATTGTGTAGCTGAAGAACTAGTTAAGAGCAAAGGAAATATTATAAATATTTCAAGTGTATCAGGAGTCTTTCAATGTGCTTTATATAAAACGGCGGTTGCTGCCCTGAATCACTTTACTGCAAGTGTAGCGTCAGAGTTGGCGTCTAAAGGGGTTCGTATTAATTCAATTGCACCGGGTGTAGTGAAAACCCGAATACTCGTAAACGCTGGTGTTGACCAAGAAGCAAGTGAAGCACTCTGGAATGATGCCTCAGCCGCTCCATTGAAGAAACTTGTGAAAACTGAAGATGTGGCTGAGTTGGCTGCCTTTTTAGCCAGTGACAAAGCTAAGGCCATGACTGGTTGCAGTTACCCAGTCGATGCTGGATTAGCTATAGCATAAAGTATTAAAGGCATACAGCAACATGATAACGATAATGGCCTTGAAATAAACCAATTAGGGTATTATTATCATTTATCAGCATGAAGATAAAGCAATAGTTATTAGTTAAGATAACACCTTAATATTATACTAATTATCGTTGCGTAATCATTTAGCACTGGAGAAAGAAAGAGGAATTAAAATGTTAACACTTATTGCCTACAGCTCCACTCAATTTGAGAATAACAAAGGTACCTATAAGTAACTCGATACTTACGTCCATTTAAATGGTGCGGTTATTGAATAAAAACACAATGTAAAAACGAATCGTTGGGCTCAACGTTGCTGCTTTTGAGATTTTTTATGAAGCGTGAAATGCAGGTATAGAAATTATGGAATTTAAATAAATGGTTTTTGTAATAGCTTGTTTTTTACTCAATAAGTCTTTAGTATATCCAATTTTATTACAATAAACATGAAAACAGACTATAAAAATAATAAACATATATGTACTTTTCATATGTACTCTTATTATTTTTTTGCATGTATGATATTTTTGGATATTCAATCTGCATATGAAAGCAAAAATTCAATACATTTATTCTGTCAGTATCATGCTATCACATGTCACGATAAACTGGCTACCGTTTAACACATGTATGCCGTCTTTAAATAATACGAGTAGCTGGAACTTGGTGCCATAAACTAATGTATGCAGAATGGACGCCGCCCGGTTCTACACAGACAATTTCACGCGCGCTTAGCTAATGTTTGCCGAGCGATTTGCCGGCGGCATCGCGATGGACGGTCGTTTTTTCCCTGCCGACGGCCCGTCCAAGCATGTTAGAGAGATGTTCCCAATCTAGACGCCGTTGTATGCACGAGGAATTGATGTATGAACATAGCTATCACGATGGTTTATGTTGATGCAATGTATGCTGTCCCATTTTTAGTCAGTTATAGTCTTTTTTGCTTCTCGATATTAGCATGTGGTAAAAATGATTAAATCGACGAACATCAACATATTGTAGAGTAACATCAAACAGTAGTTTTGAATGACTTTAAGGTGTGTAGTGTAAGGTGACGTAAGGTTTTTTATTTGACACAAAAGGCAAGGCAAAGCAACCTCGTCTTAGTAAAACTATTTGTAGCATTTTCAGCTTCTTTCGACTCAATTCAAATCCCAATAATTATAGAAAAAAATAACTAACCATAATATGATCCATTTCAGACAACCTAGATAAATAGATAGTAGAAATTAGACCTTCTAATGTCCTTACTAGGGTGATTTTTTTTAGTAATACTAATATGTTGGGAAGGAAGATTTTTTGTGATATTGACAATCTGATTTGTGAGACTATACCTACGTTATATTCATAAATGAATATGATGGTATGAGTTAAAAAACTGTTGATGATATCGATAACAAGTTCCTTTTGTTTACATTGAAACAAGCTTGTAACAATTATAAGTGCTAACCTGTTTCATGTCTAATTTAAATAGGAAATAGATTAATCAAACGATATTAACTTTCCCAACCGACAGTAAAATATTTAACAATAGCCTCATCCTGTGTTTTACAACGCTGTCCTCTTTTTTGGTTGGGCGTTCCAAATTAAACTAGTTTGTATTTCACTAGCGTTAGGATCTTATCGGGCGATCGATTTCTCAACCCTTTAATGTATGCGTCACCGGGTCAAGTTTAACGAATATTTCTAAGTAACGAACGATTTGTAGAAGAAGTAAAGTTGAACACAACACTGTGCGGCGAACTAAAGCGAAGTTCGTATTTCCAGAGCGCTGGAGCAATAAAGTAAGCAGTTTTACAAGTGAGTGCTCCCAGAACGAATGCGCGGGTTAGCATACGCCCGATATTCTTATTTTATGAGTGAAAAATCTCGCAACGAATATTTTCCGAGACACGAGCGCTGGACGCAGCTCCTTACCTTAACAGAAATGTCTTGTAACCTTTTCAATCTCTCATTCAATTGGTCTCGTCCGATTACATTGTGGTCGACGGGCATTGATTTTGTCAGGACTGGTTGTCAAAAGTTCCCATCGTCATTAGCTCGGTTGATTCGTGTATTCAGTCCGGCAAGACGAAGAATGCACGCTCGGCAACAAAGCGTCCACATTATGTTGTCGCACGGCGCGGCGCGTCCCAATTAAGAGAGATTTATTCATCCCCTTGCCGTCATACGACTTCTCCAAAGACATTATCAGAGATTTAACTCGGCAGGACGATTGTTCCCCAATTTTCTAAACACCTCGACAATGCTGTCGTAATTTGTTCCATCCTCTTGGCTGTTTGATTGTTTGCTCTGGGAAAACACGAAGCGTCATCGCACAGCTTCAGGGTTGTTGCTTTGTACTTGAAGCCGTTCCCATTCGATATTCATTTGCTTGAACGCTATGTAATCATTCGTAATTTGAACACGTTGAGGGAATTTAAATGATGTTGTCATTATTTGTTAATGTTTACCTAACTTGTAATGGTGAGTGTTTCATTAGGATCGAAATAATGGTTCCCATTTCCTTACACAAACTTACCTGGTTGCGAATCGGGGAGTAAACTCAACTATTGTTTGATTTTGTAGAGCAAAGGTACACACACGATACGATTTAAGACTAAGTTTCTCATATCTGGATACCAATATACTTGAAATTCGATTATATATACATGCGTTTCAGTACTCGTACCTTATGCATTAATAACTGGTTAGTTAATTGGGCTACTGAGGACCGCGTCTTTTGTTACATATGAACCACGCCCAAGGTTTATCTAACCAGTAGCTTATTTAAAATGATAAACGAGCTCCCAATCGATTTGAATAACAAGCAGGCAGATGCTCTTAATCCTTTTGATTTCATTAAATGCATGCGCCCCTCGGCCCTTGTCGGAAATATCACTCGAGTGTGGGCCTCCTACTTATTTCGGATTGTTCGTAATAAGGTTTGTCGGGTCTTATATAATCATATAAAAAAACTAACCTTAAATTAAGGTTCTGTGTAAAATTATAGAATAGACAATAGAGCTATGGTCGAAGAAGATTCATTATGTAAGAAATCAATAAGTAAGTACCCAAACTTTTAATGTAATGTAAGCAGACTTCGTTTAATAAAATAGTGTATTACTACTACTTTTTAAGCTACATATTGTAGAAATAAAGGGGCGATCCCAAAAAAAAAATGCGGAATTCACATTGTATTGAAAATGAAAAAAAAAAAGCATTTTATTTCGTGACTGAACATCATTTTGCCGGATTTAGGTGTCCTTGTTTCCGTCCGAAACAGATACTAGATAGATATTTTGTAAATAATTTCAAAGAACATATTTCCGCTGATATGTATGCGTAACTTACAACTTGGTTTAATATAACGCGGCATATTGTATACACGAATCCAGTTGTGGCTTCATTTGTTTGATCGTTTCGTTAAGAAGAGGCCAAGTGAAAAATCCGTCGACATTAATCACGTCGATCCTGAAATATAATTTCGAGCGGACGAAAAAATTTACATAAATAATTTAAACCCAAGGGACTGTTTCACGGCACCAATGTTCAGGGCTTTCTAATCCCTCATCTTGTTGCGAGGACGGCTTGCTTCCGATCATACGATATGGGCCTCTGAGGCTTGCTTTGTTTTATTGATAAGATGCGCTAGTATTTTGTTATTGATAAAGCTACGAGCATATTTCTGTCTTCCATTTTCTTTACAGCATCGATAAAAACGGACTGTTGGATGTTGGTATTCATGATATTGCTTTTAAACCAAAACATATTTCCCATTTCGTGCTATTCTAGAGGCGAACGTGAAAGGTTGATTTTATTAACACTTACATCATTACAGAAGGTAAGATAATTATAAATTACACTTTATTAAATAAAAAATATTTGAGTTACTTTCCTAAATTACTTTTCGCAAGCACACGTCACACAAGCTTTTACAATCGCAAAAGAATTAAATATTTGATTACGTATCGCCAGTAAGGTTGGTCTCAGCGGGATGCCTGAAGGGTGTTGCCTGGCGGTCCTCTCATCTCCATAAGAAGTGGCTGTGCCTTGGCGGGGCATACTGCGCACCGCTTGATGGAGCATTATTTTAGGCATGTGACTGTGATCGATTCGATCGAATCTTTCTTCAGACAGCGCGAGTTTTTTTCCAAAGTCTGACACCACGCTCAAAAATATACCAATAAAGATGATGTAGTGTCCGCAGTTTCCAAGTGTTGTTATGATGAATGGTTTACCGAACGACCACCGTTTTACTTGATTTAATATAATTTATTGAGCGTTACCCAGTCACTCATACTGCTTTTGTGAATATTGGTAGATAATTAATTTAATGCGAGTAAGTTCTCGTTATGTAGTGGCAATTTTTCTTATTCAATTAATCATGTTTATTTTACAACAAAGAAGTTCAATCATTCAAATCAAGCGCAAACAACATGATGGGGTTTTAACAAACATTATTTTGTTTTGGAAAGTTAGTACGAAATTAAGGTAAAGATTATTTTATGTCTAGTTATCCAAGAAATAGTTATTTACAGACTTAATATATTTCTGATGTTATCAAGCGCAAGGTGTGCCTCCAACTATTTATACAGAAATAAAATGCGTGAGACATACAATTCCCCACACTTTAGTCATAATTATTATAATATCTTTTATATAATTTAAAAATACAATAAGAAACGTTCAAGCGGTGTCGTTAACAGCATCGGCTCGAACAATTAACCTTCGTTAGCCGCCAATAAATAGTGTGCTCGCTAAACAGCTTTACGACTAGATAATAATTAACTGGCCCTTGGTCCGTTACGGTAGCAAGTACTTCATCCAGGCTATACGCCATTTAGTACGCTCGACACCCGATAAATCATTAACAAGATGATCTTATAAGGCCAAGCGAAATGTAAATAGAACCACTTTATTGCTGCAAAGTGGTTTATGATATTGTATGAATTATCTCATAGGTGAGTTTTTTAAAAGATGGTGATATACAGATTTATTTTTCTTTAGGTAGATAAAGATGTGTGGTATCTAAGCTTCGCCGTTAACATTGCCTTTATTATTAAGCGAGATATTGAAATTAGTTAATTCGTATTGGTTCTTTGTTAAATAAAATTATCTAAGGAAAAAATATAATCACGATGATTCCATTAATGACCCATAAAAAACTTCTCATTCACTATTCAAGCTACAAGTTCAAACGTCACAGTTCATTTGAAAGCAATCGATTAAACCTCTTATTTCAATCTAATAAAAACCTCAGCTGTATAATTGCAATGACACACAAATCTATTGTCGACACCAAACGGCCAATGTCCTTCGGCGTCGAATTTCATAACTCCACATGAATTAATAAGCCTTAGCCACGCCCCGTAGGCGTCAACTCTATGATTAATATAGCCATTGCAGACGACTACCGGATCGTGAAGAGCCGCTTCTTTCGCCCCACTCAATATGCTCCACGCCTCACTATAACAAAGCTAAAATCACACGTCTGTATTATTTATATCGATTACGTATTCCGATAAACCGTATATCAATCCAAGTGTTAATATTTAAATAATAACGTCAGATTATAAATCGTAGGAGTAATCTCAGCACTTTAACGCTCAGTTAACGCATGATCTTATAGTACTTAATTCGTATGTTATTTCTTCGATACGTAGGTTTTTTTATGCTTTACAATCAGTGTACTGTAGTGTATTTTGCGAAATCGAATAGTTTTGTTTGGATTAAATTGAATATTGTCGTGCAGATATTTTTATTTGTCTTGTAGTAGTTACAGAAAATGCACGATTAACTTCGATGAATCTTGTCCGAGTAAGAGAAATGCAAATAAAAATACTAAAAAGTAAAGTTTAAAAAGTTGTTTGCCTAATTCTTTCTAAACGTAATCTCTTCTTTCACTCCGCTATTCTCCATTATATTCTCTTTTGTTTGTCAGCAAAGCGTGCACCATTCTTTGTTACAACTAAAAATTATCAGGAGAACAACGTTTACGTCTACAATTAGTATCTTTGCGTCTACTGCATGACGCCACCGTAACAATTCATAATGTACAAGCAAAATAATTATTTCTCATTGTCCTTTTGTTTGTGGTTATCTTGCAACAATTACAAAGACACAACCATTCTTACCTCTCAAAAGATGTTGGTAGCGTAATCCTTTATCCGCAAAGAGTAGGATTAAGAGTGAGATTAGTTTAGCACAATATATTTTTTAATAGTTTATAACAATAGCAAAAAGTACGTTTTAACTCTGAAATGGTTTGAACCGATCCTGGGTCGTTGAGATGTTTTATTATGTTAAGGAGTTTTTTACAAAAAACATTTAAGTCCGATTCGTATTCTCGGTGGTTTCGTTCATAAATTTCGCAGTACCTTTATTCGGTAATCACGAAAATCTCCATTACCGTCCATTTTGTGATAAAAGATTCAACGTTAGAAGTTGGGTCCGTGCGTCTAGCCTTAGTGGTCAAAATGCCAAGCGGCGCAGTGGATGCTAAATTATTCCGCAAACATCAATAATGAAAGTAGTTTGAAGAGTATTTCCATCGGTAACTGGGCTGGTTTGTGGCTGATAGTTCGGTGGGTTAGTTCCAAAAATGTTGTGTCATTAAGTCGCGACCGCACGTGACCGAGGGCACCTGCCACCGGCCGGTCGTGCCGACATGCCTCAACAACCAGACGCTTCTATCCTACCGTCGTTCGTTACGCTGAATACTTTATGAATTTTACAATAAGTATCTACTATTTTAGAAGAATATTTATAACACTTTTATATCTTACATGCAAACGTAATGATGTAAGTTAGTATTAAAAATTAAAGAAAATGAACCAAATATCTGTAAGTATTCTTAATTAATAATAATGAACGTTTTACGTGCCACGTCAATGGAATCTTCTATTATTGTTTCATCTATTCACGAAACTAGACTATTTTGAAAACGTCACCTCCTGTAGATAAACTGTCGAGTGATTTAAAAATAACCCCTTGTATCGAACCCTTTCTCTAAACATTCTTCGACTTATTTTCCTCGTTATAGCCTATTGAGGACGTTATAAGGAATTACTTGGAGCTTAAGGAAACATGGAATAACGGCACGAGCGCTTTGTTTTGCCCTCTTAGCACTATATTGTGTGGCGCAAAATTATTTTTTGTATCCGACAATCGTTCGTTCGCCGATATCGTTTTGCTCTAAAGTTGATAGTTTATTTGACGTTCAAATAAAAATAAGAAAGAAAGGCTTTGCTTTTATGGACCAATCCCAAAGTGAATTTCGATGTTAGGGCTACCATGATATTTAAGTTGCGATAACTTGGCGAATGATTATAATTTGTTCCTGAGATAAGTGTATGCTGATTAAATGACACAACATTTTATAAAATTAATAGTTCAACACTAAAACTCTAATATAATTATTTACTTTCAGTAATTATCTTTGGCTTTTGGTTCATGCACCAATTCGTGCACCGTTCGGTGCGATCGGTAGTTTGTAGAAACAATATTAGAAACTCGTCATTCAGGAATATGAAAATAAGTAGCATAAATCAAAGTTTATTGAAAAGTATTCCACTTGTGGTATTATTGCGGCGTCACCATCGCGGTGTGGGCGGCCTCTACACGTCGTGGGATGAACCGATATGGTTCCTTATTATTGTTAACAATTTCAATCTCGACAATCCACATTTTTGAATAGTGTTTTATTCTTGAAAATAAAAATGTTTAACTGTATCTTTCAACAAAGCGCATCGCAGGCTTCATTACATTTCTGATTTGTTATTGAAAAGATATGATAACATACATTGCTTCGTGTTAAAATAATGTGGAATGGGAGTGTATGTGCATATAATGTGAAAAATCTTAACACAAATTCCTATCATTATTTTTTTTCTTACGTACGTGTTCGTACATTTTAGAACTACAATATCCATTATTGTAACACCCAAAATGGTTCAAGCCTCCTTTCAAGCAATCCTAAGTAAACTTCAGCGTTGCATAATGCATTATTCGCAAAGAAATATGATCTTTGACGTAGAGCTTTTATAAATATTGACTTTATGATGATAGGTGCAAAGTCTTGACACCTGAGCTAACAACGGATCGAATGTTTCTAAAGGTGTCTATAGCAAAATGTTATTGATAGAGTAAATAAGTAATTGTCTGCCCAGATATCGTTATTTTGTAAGTTACTACTTGGGTATAACTCTAGTCTTAACTGCATAGTTAATTTCAGTCAGTCGTGTATTAAAGATAATTTGCAATTCCGAATGTGTGGTCTACTTCAAAGGGCTGCCGCTTGTTTCGTACGCAGAACTCTTGCTTCAATGCTCGTCCCTAAAGCATAGAATAGCTCATGTCAGAATGTCCGAATGGCATTCTTGATCGTACTTACCGAATGTTTTCATAACGCGTCACTTCGTATTCTCAAAACTTGCCTGCGCGGTCACTGTTTATCTTTGTAAGACTTACCATTGTGCTCCCGGGGACGATAATTGTACTCGGACATATTTTTTGTGGCATAATCGTGGCTGATGATATTTTAAATGTTTGTGTTTCTGCTCAATGTGACGGTCAGTGACGTGTAGGGCCGTACTCTATTGTGCCTGAAATCGTTCGGTCCGCTCGGGCGTTTGCTTTGGTGCCTTCTCTGCGATCTCTTTTGTGCTTCCACGGTACTATTTTATTGGACTGTAACAATTTTGATACTTTAAATATATATATTATTTAAATAAAATATTTTGTTACGTACATACGTAAGTATATATTTAACTAGCTTCTGCCAGCGGCTTCGCCCGCGCTATACTTGAAATCCCGTTTTTTCCCGTTCCCGTGGGAATTTCGGGAAATCCTTTCTTAGCGGATGCCTACGTCATAACATCTGCCTGCGTCCCAAATTTCAGCCCGATCCATCCAGTGGTTTCGGCTGTGCGTTGATAGATCACTATGTCAGTCAGTCA
>NWSH02000437.1:5986507-5999976 GCA_002382865.2 Heliothis virescens | reverse complement strand
TAGTTTTTTTTTTATTTTTTTGTCTTTGTTACTCGATTTCTCGAAGACGCCTGGACCGATTTGGAAAATTCTTTCTTATATGAAAGAGTATACTCGCAGTTGGGTCCCATTGTCACCAGGTCAGGATCTGATGATGGGATCCTGGAGAAATCGAGAGAACTCTTCAAATTTCATACGCTTTTCTATGTCGATGATACTATTACAGGACGACTGTTACTGTGGGTGGGTATGGGTCATGGGTATTAAAGATATTATAGTTTTAGACCCGAAAACTGAAAAGCATAAAATAAAAAACTTTTTACAAAAAAACAAAACCGACTTCACAAAAATACACTGAAAGGGATAAAATAAAACTTTTCACATGGCTCTAGAAAGTCGGTGGCAAAATAAACACAGTCAACAGACCTGCAGACACCGACTTCTAGAGCCATGGAAAAAAAAAAAAAAAAAAAAAAAAAAAAAAAAAAAAAAAAAAAAAAAACAAAAAAAAAACAAAAAAAAAAAAAAAAAAAAAAAGAAAAAATGTATATTATAGTTTTAGACCCGAAAACTGAAAAGCATAAAATAAAAAACTTTTTACAAAAAAACAAAACCGACTTCACAAAAATACACTGAAAGGGATAAAATAAAACTTTTCACATGGCTCTAGAAGTCGGTGGCAAAATAAACACAGTCAACAGACCTGCAGACACCGACTTCTAGAGCCATGTGAAAAGTTTTATTTTATCCCTTTCAGTGTATTTTTGTGCTATACAAACGTCGTTTGTAACATGACGAATGGTAACGTCGTCGGTCGGGTAATAAATTGTTATATTATTTTAATTTAATCGATATAATAGACTGTTATGACATTCCAGAAAGATTACAATTACAAGAAAGTCAAATGTATTTAATTCACATTTAATTTAAAACAATTTGAACATCACTTTGCGAATTTCCGTAATAGGGTTTTGTAATTAATTTTTAATAGCAGTCGTAAACGTTGTGGAGGAGACGAGAAGGTTAATCTTGATTGTTAGTATAGCCATAGACGAATATCTCTCGTGTGACGGTGTGAGACATTGCTTGTTGTGATTTTATTGCCCTCATAAACCGGTCATTACTATTCACACTGATCTAATACGATTTTTATATCCAGTGTCTATTAATTGTGGTAGTTGTTCGACGAGGTAGTAAAATTGAAAGGTTTATAACTAATAAATTAGATATACCTAGTTTTGGATTTACAACGAGGAAAATTACCATACATACCTATCTCGTTTACCTCCCAATTATGCGTGTCGTTGTTGGGAGGAATCAGAGTATCCTTTAAATATGAATTTAAGAAAAAAAAAAATCCTATTTACTAATTGTTTCAGATTTTATATAAAATGTTCATAAACTCGAATGTTTGAAAAACTGAATCACCGCGCTATATGCCGTTGCACAAAAAAGCTTACCTGCGTACGCTGCCCATTCTTCAATATGAGAAATTCGAGTTGCAATTTAGCGTCTATTGTGTTGGAACAAAGCGTGCGATGCGTTAATAACAGGTGCATCGTTTTCAAAGTTTGGTGGACGGCCGCGGTACCCTAATGCTACGTGACCACTTTTATTTTATGCCATTCTCGCCATGATAGCGACCATTTTGTGTAATTTGCCGTTAAACTCGAAAACTATTTTTCAGTGTTTGGCCCTTTTTGTGCCATTGTCCCGGGGATGTTAGATTAGTCGCCCGTCCGCCCACGTTTCATTAATGCGAATCTAATTTGTGTTGCGGCCCGGCTGTTGGCCGTTCGTGTTTTTAGCGTAGCTTTTGTTAGCGAACAGTTGAATTATCAGCGAATATTTTGGGCAGATGTCGGTTTAATTAGACAGTTACATTCTGTTTGATTAATCAGTTTTGTGAGCTTAAAAGGGATCTGAATGCAGCTTCCTCAGTTCGTTTGAATTTATACCAGTAAAGTAATTAAGCAGATAGTTAATCCCGTTTAGAATTCGAGGAAGGGTTTGGGGTTTAGATTTTGGAACGGAGTGCAGTGACAGTCAACAAATATACATAGTAAATTATAGGAATTATATAAAAAATTGGTACGTGGATGATAATTTGTAAATATTACCTTAATCTCATTTGAGTTCTAAATGGCATTTGCGATTTATATAACACTAACTTCCGCCAGTTGTTTCACCCGCTTGCTGAGAGAACTACTTTCTGTATCCGTATAAAAAGTAGCTTACATGTCATTCAAATATATAGCAATATTAATGCCAAGTTTCATCCAAATCCGTCCAGTAGTTTTTTCGTGAAAGGGTAACAAACATACACATACATCCGTCCTCACAAACTTTCGCTTTAGTATTAGTAAGATAGGATTATAAGTAGGACTTATATCTTGACCTTTGGTAATGTGATTGACGAAGAGGAGAATTGCTCACTGTGATTTATTTACTGTCCAGAAAATTTCTTAGCAAGTATGACACAGACAAGGCGCCAAGCCCGCAAAGTATACAATATCCGTTACTCCACTCAATAGAGATGTAGATAGCATATCTGGCTCTCCGTTGAAGCGAAGAGTTTGTCCCAAAGATAAGGGAGATCACAAAAACATCACCCATTACAGATCGTGTGCTCAAAAGATAAAAGCAAATATGTTTTTGTTCTCGATTTTTAAATTCCAGATAGAAACTGTCAGAACTATTGCGTTTCTATGTCATGCTTTTTTTTCAATAATTTATGACCGGCGTATTATACTAACATTTCTTAAGCGTTTTTTGGCATATAATAAAATCATTATACTATTAAACCTGGCTCAATTACAGGTGTAACAACTTTATAAATAGGTACAAAGCACTTAGCTGAACTCGAAGTCCGAATACTGTTATCATTTCTAAGAATTGTTGTTGGCATGTTTGACACGAGTTTTTTTATCCGTTTAATAGATCAGCGTTAGAAAAACTTAATTAACGCAGTATGCATCAATAAACCCTTGCTATAAAGTATATCACGAACATCAAGCTCGTTATGAGAGAACTTAGTAACATAATTGCGCGTTTATTACTGCAGTGCTATTAAAGTCATACGGTTATAATTAGCAGTTTAAGTGTTCGTGTGATGGTATATCAGTATTTTTTATAATGTAGCTATGGCAGGTTAACATTTCGGCGGCAGAGACATACGTGTAACGCAAACAAAAGTAGTGCGATGCGAAACTAAGGGCAATAAAGAGAGGCTAGGGAGAGCCATCCCGAGGCACGTACGGCAATTCGTTCTAATAGTCGTAGCCGACAATGGTGCGCTATTCTGACATTGTTTTGTTAGGACGGGACGTTGGCCAATGCAAAACCCGCCACCGAATGTGAAGGCGCCTACCGTTTTTTATTCCCCTTAACGTGGGGGGCGCACTGAAGTGGTCCCAGTTCAGTAATTAATGACGGATTGACGTGGGCGGTTGTTTCGTGTCACACTGTTTTGGTAACAAATTGTAATGAATCGCCCAGCGGGACCCCACACTTGGAATGTCAACTGAATTACGTCATCATCAAAGATTCTTAAACAATTTTGTTTTAAAGAACTTTGTAAGCACTTACAGATCTTGTGATGGTTAAAACAAACATTCCTGAAATAGACCGGGTATTTCATAATGTACGTGTTTACAAGACGTTTAGTTTTATTGAAAATAAATTATACTTTCAGTACCAATTCAGTCATTATTTCTAAAATATAACCAAGAAGTTTGAATCAACCACAAAGCCACTAAATATCCAGCTGCACCAATGATAAAACAAGTGCACTGTTATAGAAGACTATCACACAAAAATAAATAATTTCTACTGGCACGTATCAACAAAGACATAAAAATCTGAACTAGTAACTACATTGATTCAAACGATAAGCAGCTGCGGTATGAAGACATTTCCTGCCCAAATGCAGTATCTATTAAACTAAAAGTACCAACTAATACTGACCCGCCACGAAACAATTTGTTACTATCACTTTTTAATGGAGCCATTAAAATAGTTTTGCGGTTGAGACCGAGTCATAACATTTTGGCGCCTGTTACTGTCTCGGATAACAAATATCTTGCGGTTGATAGGATTGTGCGCTCCCTCTTGAACGTGATATTGAGAAATCGTGTTTCATTATTTCCTATCACTCAGTGTCCCTTTTATTGAATCACGAACTCAAAATTTTCATAAGTGACTAAACCGGCATTCTTAAATTCATCCCAACGGGGTACTTTCCCAATAACACGCGTTACGTCATCTTTCGTTTGAATCAGAACAAGGTTGTTTGCCTACATTAAGGCGGCGGCATCGGGAATTTGTTAAGTATCATTTTTCTATTGTCTTCATAAAAGCTTGTGTCCTTTCACTCTCTGCCGCTTTTTGTTTGCTTTTGGGGTTTGTGTCTCCGGCCCATGAGGTATTATGGATACAACTCAATTTGAAAATATTTTTAAAGAAAGCTGTAAATGTTGGTAATAGGCGGGAACCAATTAAAGTTGGGGCAACCGAATATTTGAAACAGTTATTTAGTGTATGTTTTTTATTTAAATTATACACGCTCGTGACATTGTTTATTTTAGTTATGTCTCCTATTATCTTTCTATTCTCGTCTCTAGCATTGCCCTAATATTTGCCTCCTCTCCTGACCGTCACGTGTGCCTTTTTTTGTAGCAAATGGCCAAAGTGTGTCATCTGTCTTAATTGTTTAACAGCTTATTGTTTACCCAAAAGTTTTTGTTTCAAAAAGTTATTACATTGCTTTAGTAATTTTTGCTGTTTTACTCGAACTCAATAAATGTGTCTTGTTCCGAATTATGTTTTGGAAAGTGACAGTTGACTGCACGTGCAATTTGTCTTTTGTTGTATGTTTCAGAAGTTGACATTGGTATTTGGAGCGAACTATTGTCTTTGTCATTTCTATATTGTAAATGTCTTTTGTATTACTATGACTCACTATTAGACAACTTGTAATTTGCCTTCGACAGACTAATAATATAAATATCATTGAATTTAATTACTTGCTCCAATTTAGTTACAATTTACATTAAGTACGGCATGTTTATTAAGGTCTGCGCTAATTCTTCATTAGAATTGCAATTTCTATGGCCTAATCGGGCTAATATTTATGGTTTATGTAGTGGAGAGTATAGTATCGCTATAATTCAGATATTATTTGACTTACTTATAGACTCTGGTACAATTTATGGGCGGTGGCCCAAAAATATAAATTTTCGTAATAGCTAACTACGTTTTGCCTTCATTTCACTTTTTACGAAAACAATAAGGAAGATTATGCTTATTGTTTAGTAAAATGAAAAGTAAAAAAGAAAGCGAAACCACTGCTTAGCTCATTTATGCGGTTTGGACTTACCAATCTGGGATGGGCGCTATTCAGAATTTTCATTTATTTTATTACTTTATGCGCTTGTGTCCATTGTCTAGTGGCTTTTTAAAACGTTTTTGGGCATTCGTAAACCCTTTTCGTTTTGGGTGTTCGCTCGGTTATTGTTTCTTTATTGCAGACCCTTGCCGACAACCAGTTTGCATAACATTTACCTAATACAATTTAACGCTGGTTACTGATGTTTGTTTTATTGTGTTTTGTAAAATAGATATCTGTGTTATTTTGTTTTTTAAATAGATATTTATGTACACTTTGTACAGCGCAGTTCATAGTGTTAAGCAATCTCGCCAACGGTATATCCCGGCTATTCCCAGGATTAGAAAAAATGTAATCAAACTTTCAACCAAAAAATGAGTATTGGTTTTTTCTCATGTAGTTGAGGCAATTAGGTTGTATAGCCTTTGGCCAAGTTTGCTTGTAATAACAGGTTCCAGAAACAATTAGTCGGGTCCCTTTGTAAAATAAAAAAATTTATCGTCTAGATTTATTATATTTGTTGAAAATTTTATCGCTGCCTCGATAGCTCGCATCGGACCAATCTACGGAATATTGGTTTACGGACCAGGTAGAGCCGAACATTTATCAGCCGTTTTAGTTTTTTGTTGTTACTTTTGTTATTATTCGTATCCCTCCGATGTATTAATCTCGCGTGGGTCCGTCTGAACCGGTCATTACCAAAAACTTGGGGGCGTATTGCGTCCGGGTGCCTAGTTATTACGGGGTTTCTAATAAAATAACCCTGCATCATTTATGTAATTAGATACATCGCTAAATATTTTATAATGAGGGATTGGAAATGAGTTGGGTTGGCACCGTTTATGTGAATGTTTGTGAAAGAAGCCGCGTGCAACGGGTTCAAAAACATAATGACACCAGTCTAAATGTCTCTACATTAAGTGGGTGGATCACTTGTTATTCATTTTGTCAGTCACCTGTCCTTAGAAGTCATACCTGTTATTATCAGGTTAGCAGCAGAAAACACTTGTGATATTTTTCACTAATTTCGTAATATAGAGTCATTTTTGTAGCGATGTTATGGCTTTGTCAAATTCGGTACCAACATGATATTTAAAGGAAATTGCTATGGGTACAAGAATACTGGAAAAGGAGGCATTTTTCCTAAAGTAATTTGAATTCCTGTTAGGGCAAATATTTTCATAGAAAAATCGTTGTTGTGACCGCGCATTATGGTCCCGACATATTGTCATAACATCCCATTTCATTTCACTTTGGAGAGTTGTCGCGAACATCGTCGGTGTTTGAAGTTTCCTTTAGAAACGGAAATGAGGAAGAATTTCCCAAACAGACTTCTCAAGCAGAATAAGAATATTTTGTGAGGTCTCACAATAGACACGGCCAGCCGCCACACCTCCGGAAAGAATCAATTATATGGACCCCTATTCGAAGACATGTTGCCGAATGGGCGAATTGTTTGTTTAATAACATTTCGGCGCTACTGTGAACGTCACGGTAAAATATTTGTCGCCTTTGTCCAGCTAAGCTTTGTACGTAAATTAAGCGATAGACAGTTTTTCAAGCATTGCATTCCGCCGTGTCATGTCTCTATTCAAAGCGGATGCGCTCCTAGTTTTTGTTTGGGAATACTTCCTGTGTCTGCTTTTTTAATAGTTTTTTGGTTATCTTTCTAAAAAGTGCCATTAATTTTACTTATGAGTAATAAAATACGTGACGATTGTGAATTTAGGAAGATATATGGAGAAGATTGTATTTTTTTAGTTTCATAAAAAATGCTTGTTCTTATTATTTTTCTTGAACTCGGAAGCGTTGATAAGAAAGTATGTTCATAAATAACCTATCAATATTTTGTTCGTTTTCCAGAATGTTTTAAGAACACCCACACAATGGTCTATTTGAATTAGTAATTTAAAAGGCCATGACGAAAGAAATAAATGTAAACCTTTTTTAAAATGCCATACGTGACAGTTTTATACAGTCCCGTCGCACGGTAGCACCTTTAAACGTGATCACTTCATTTTAATGCAACCCTTAACGGACTTAATGTCATTTGAATATTTCAAAACGCTTATTTTTTTTTTCTTATTAATTTACTTTCAGAACACGTTAGTAACGTTGCGAGAATAATTATTGAAAACATCTTTTTAAACAACTTATCAAAGTTAAACCAGAATTTATACTAATTTTGTTATATACATTTCTACTTCATCTACATACGACAGGTATCAAACAAGAAAAAAAAACAATCCAAAATACTATTGTTATGGATTTCACACATGCATCAACGCGTTAATTTAAGATTTATGTATGCAGCAGCAGGTACAAGTCGTTTCGCTAACTTACATTCTAACTAATTTACCTCTTTATTGTCTCCATTGGTGGTCGGGAGATCAGTAATACATGAAAGGTTCTTAAGTTATGAATTCCTAAGGCATACTATGTTGAAGACTTCATTTTAATGCTTAAGTAATTTTTTATTGGTCAGAGATACTGTAGTGATTATGAATCAAAACATCTTAATATGTTTTGTAAAGGTTATATTAGGTACGTCGGGAAAGTTATAAATGTTTGTGTATGTTATATTTTATATGGCACACCGCCCACGTGCTGATTTTCTGGGAAAGCGAGCAGTTTTGCCGAAAACAGCCGTTGCGGTCGGGACCACACAAATGTTAGCCGGGTGTTCTTTATCTTGCAATTGTTTTAAACATGTTGCATAACTGTTACTTGTGTTGTGTTATATTTTATATGCAGTAGTGAAGTGTGTGTGTATACTGAGTATATACTTACTTTAATGAAATATTTTGTATTCTATTTTTTGTTGTTAATGTTTGTCCTAATAATGTTAAAAGTAATGTATGTTTTGTTTTGCTTATCCCTTATTCGTCGTCCTTCATTTCTGCAGATTTTTTGATTTTCACGTCTTTTCGGTCATGGTCGTATTTTATTCGTTTTGTTAGTTATAACTTTTATGGCAACCTGGTTTGTTTATAGGCGAATAGACACTGGTTAAAGGCTTCCATAGCGCTTTCAAACTGCCATTAAACCGAAAATAAATTTAAAAATATTACTCGTTTAATATAAAATTTATTACTCACGCCAGTAGCCAATTTGCAACTTTTATGGGGCGGTATAACAGGCCTTACACCAAATAAATTTAGGAGGTAATAACGTGAAACCACTCGATAATCATAACCTCTTCTAACGACGCACTAACTTTGAACGACTTGCCGGAATCGATATAATAACCGATGAAAGTCAATGAAGTAATATGCAACTAATTACTATGCCTGTGGTGTATCAACGCTCCTTCTAGTTACACCGATGAATGAGCCCACAATAAAACCCTATTTTATTGCTGTTTCCTCTCTCGCTTCGTTGGCATTCATCCCAAGAACTACCAAATCATTAAAGCTTGTGTTTGTTGATTTTTTCCTACCTCTTTGTTTGCTTTATGATAATAGGTGTTCGTTTCGTCGCGCTTGGAGCGCGGGAGCGATGCGGTGTGAAACTTAACGCCTTCATTCACGTTCCTTTTTATAGAGGCACTTGATTTAGCGAGCCAATGTCGTTTTTAATAGACTCCGTTGAATTTCGCTTTTTACAGCGACATAATTTCGCCTGCACATCAAATTTCGTGCTCGTGTATCATGTTAATGCGTACAAAATATTTTCTGTTTTCAAATGTCAAGTATATATTAGTATATTTTTAAATTCCTTGGTTTGGTACAGATAATCTGTGATTGAATGACGTTGAATAGTTATTCATATAAAGGGTTCTTTACCTAAACTTGATATTAGATAGAGTGTTAGTTGAAAGTGAAAGTGTTAATGTCGGTAACTGCCCATTTCGGGTCAGTAATCAAAGTGTTGTGGTTTATTTTAAGTCCAATCTACGTTTACAAGTATCACTCGACGTCTGCTCATTTTACACCAACTATTACGAGCGTTCTTTGAAACCGAACTAACTGCACTCATTAAAAGTTATACGCGACCGCGAGAACCCTCGAAACTCAGCTGAGGACTGTGGAATTTATCAGCTAACTCAAAAGTGCTTGAAGGGAAGTCTGTTCGGGCCATTATTCGCCATTGTCCCTTACAATAAGATTAAACTAGCGCCCGCCAACTATATAGATAACGCTCTGACCAATTCGCGGACGAACTGCTCACGTAATAGTTTTGTTGTTATCGGCCGTAACCACTCTTCAGTTGCTTCTGGGACGATATTAAAAAGATTTTGGCAAAGAGCCACTCTGATATTGATCTTTATGCTTGGCCAGACGGCTATAGGAGTTCTGTAAGTGCCACGCCGGTTGCTTTAATGACTTCCCATGTTTGTAAGTTTTGGTTAATATTTTATGTATTTGGCTGTATCTGTTGACATTAACTACTCCTCTGTTTGTCGTATGAATAAGTCTTATGCTTTATGATCATTATATTTTAATACTCAGTAATTTCGTATTTACTGCCTGGTTTGCGACAAGCTGGTTTCTAAAGATCTTTCTGGTTGTTAAAAAGTTATTTATCTATCCATTAAAAGGAATGACGGTGGTCCTAAATATGATATTATCTAACTTTAGCTAATACCCTACAGCTGCGACGTTATCGCTTGTGCGAATTGGAACATATTGTTAAAAACGTGTGTAATTAAGTTGGTATGTGTGAAGGGTAACACCTGCGTCTGCTATCAGAGATCGCCCGTTACGGTTTATGGGGTTCCTACCAAAAACAATGGAAATGGCAAAAAGTCGAAATGCGGGCCAGGTACCAGGGGTGCAGAGAAGGGTAGGCGTGCGGGTCGCGACGGGGCACCACAATTTATGATTGCGCCGTGTCAGAGTGCTAATGAACGCACTCTGTTGCTCTTTATTGAGATAACGCTCGCAATCGATGGCCGCGCTGGTATCGAGTCATTACTTATTGCGTCGCCCGATCTCGCGTGTCCCTTTATACCTATATATTTTTTGCTCACTACATTCGTGCAAAGAAACTATTATTAACCATCTCCATAGGTATGAGATAAGCTAATCCATAAACTCAAACCTATGTCGTGTAATGAGGATATTCTGAAACATGCATATCTGCATTAATAACGATAAAAAATAACATAAGTAGATACCTACTATTATAAATATAAAGAAGCTCATTTCATTATGCTCATTGGGTGTTATTAACTTTGTCATCTCGCCTTTGAATATTAATGACTTTAGGAGATTGAGATTGCTTTACGCATTTTATTGTCTTTCTAGAATTGGTTAGAAATAATTTCATGAAAAAAATAGCGGCAATTTTAATAAGTTTGGCTATTCATGTCAATAAATAGGAAATTAAGTTTTTCTTCTTACGCACTATTTAAACACGTTTTTTAAGATATACGAGTATTATTATCAAAACATTTTAAAAATAAATATGACAAGGAATGTTGTATATGAATTTTGGTATTAAGATCTCGTGCCCCTCTGCACTCCGCATCCCGACAACTGGTAGTATCGACGATCGAATCGCGCGATACGCGGTGTGAGAATGATATCATCATTCGAGGCTGCGTGTAAGCGGCCACTGGCCACTGGGTACTAGTTGTCGGCATTGTGAACTTACTTTATAGTACGCGACGCCACGTGAGAACTTACGAGACAGGCGCATTGTCGCCAGATATACACGCACCCACACTACCTTATAACTTACTACCACCATTAATGCGAACATCTAAATTTGTATATGCAAATGTACGTGTTCTTCCAATACACCTAGGGCAAACGTTAGCAGAAAGTTATGTAGCACACAAAATACATAAATATGTTTTTATTGAGTTTTCTGCTACTGTTACCATTAAATAAAAATATGGCATATTTATATAGCGCATAAATATATCCTCTGATTAGTTAAAGATGAAGAAAGTGTCTATGAATATTAAATAAGTCGATGCACTTTTCGCATTTAACTTCAATTTCTATAGGGTAAGTTCGCCCTATCGCGTCCATCACCTAAATCGCGTCCAATTTTCGAACCTGCCTATAAAAATACTTGTAAATAAATATAATATCACACTGATGAACGTGAATGTTATAACTGTCAATATCTCAATGTGTACGAAGCACGCTCACATAGACAAAAGTTCCGAGTGCCTATTTAATCTGTGTAAAAAAAATAAGTTTATTTCGGTTGTTCAACAACGGAGTGCGGACGTGTGGGATTTTAGTAAAAAAATAGTGTGCAGCGGCGCGTTTGGCGGTAAGTCTCTTTATGTTTTATGTGAACTTGAGGATAAATAGATGTTTCGAGACATGAAAAATAACAAAAACTAATAATATTAATTACTAATTTGCTTTTTTTTATCTATTAAACAGTTAAAACGAGGTGGACGCGAAGTACTACACTGAATTTATTAAACTACCACTTTGCGTCCACGATGGACGCGAACTCGTCCATTTACGTTTTAGTTAGTTGTTTATTTTTAAGTGATTAAAATATTAAAATGAATTGGGTTTTCGTTCATTTTGTAATTAAAATTACATGATTGTAATAGCCAATTTGCGTCCACATTATTACGACTGTAGAAAAAGTAACAAGATTGATCGAACACGTGGACGCAAACTATTTCTATAGGATATATCTTGTAACAAATCGCGTCCGCGATTATTTTATTAAATAATCGCTCCATATTTTGTAAAATAGGATAAATATAAATATTTTATTTTATTCAGTTTTTTAAATCTAGCATGTACAATAAAATATTTTCTGTAATTCTCTTTTCTGTTTAAGATGAGTTATTTGGAGTCAAACAAGAAGAAGGCAAAGAAAATTTATACAGAAGAAGATTTGAAGAAAGCGCTAAGCGACATTCGAGAGAAAAAGAAATCTGTAAGACAAATATTTAAAGATTATGGAATTGGAAATTATTTAGAGGCTAAATATAAGTCTTTTGAATGTGATTTGTGTATTTAATTAGATTTTTAGGGTTTCGTACCCAAAGGGTAAAACGGGACCCTATTACTAAGACTTCGTTGTCTGTCTGTCTCCAGGCTGTATCTCATAAGCCGTGATAGCTAGAAAGCTGAAATTTTCACAAATGATGTATTTCGGTTGCCGCTATAACAACAAATACTAAAAATAAATATATATATATAAATATTAAGGAGGGTTTTTATCTTCTATCTATTTTTATTAATGTTGATTTTTTTAATAATTATATTCTTGAATAAATAAATTAATAAGATCTAGTGTTTCTTTACATTTCCTTAATAATATCACCCCCTCATACCTTTTCTAAGCTGGTGGACGCGAAATAGTCCCGGGGTGGACGCAATTTGGATTTTGTGGACGCAAAGTAGGTGAAAAGCCTAATTCTGTCGTTTGCCTTTTCTTAAAAAAAACTCATGATGTTTCAAACGAAACTGAAAGTTAATATTAAATTAGACTATATAGTCACCACATTACATACATTTTTTCATTGAAACTAGTGCTGCAACATTTTTATTTTCTCCTTCAAACTTGCTAACTGCACTAAATGGACGCGAACAGGCGAAATGACCCTAACTAAGAAAGAATTGGTTATTTTCTTATTTTTGCCCTTGAGAAAAATTTAATCTAATTTGTTTCTTATCAGCTTCTTAAACCTGCCTCTTTATCAGACCACCCTTACACACGTAGCGTCTTATTAGAAAAATTTAAGAAACTTGTACCTTTTCAGGTTCTTGATTCTGTCAAAAACGTTAAGGGTGTGATAACGAAAATCGAATCTAATTTTTGACGACTTTCCTAAAAAAAGTAAAAAAAGGTAATTCGTTATATCACTTATCTGTAATGGCCCAAGATCCCAGGGCCACCAGACGTCACGTATTTTCTGACGAAGGAAATGTGGACGATTGAGTAGTGTTAGTATGTACTAAGAACGCATGCCTATCGGCTAGCTTGCTCAGACGGCCAATTTTCAGGTATCGGGTAATCAAGGTACATAAAAAGATTACTTACCTCACGTAAATTCTCCAAGCTGATTTTTACGTATATTTTAGGCAATATCCTTAAAAATAAGTCGCCAATACTCCCAGACAGTTTCCGTCAGCCGTTTTGCTTTGCAGACGCTTTAAAGCTCCCAAAATAATTA
>NWSH02000437.1:5959558-5983680 GCA_002382865.2 Heliothis virescens | reverse complement strand
TAATTATTTTGGGAGCTTTAAAGCGTCTGCAAAGCAAAACGGCCGACGGAAACTGTCTGGGAGTATTGGCGACTTATTTTTAAGGATATTGCCTAAAATATACGTAAAAATCAGCTTTGAGAATTTACGTGAGGTAAGTAATCTTTTGATGTACCTTGATTACCCGATACCTGAAAATTGGCCGTCTGAGCAAGCTAGCCGATAGGCATGCGTTCTTAGTACATACTAACACTACTCAATCGTCCACATTTCCTTCGTCAGAAAATACATGACGTCTGGTGGCCCTGGGATCTTACTCTATAAGTCTTTCCAGTAATTTTATGACAGGGTTGCTTACTGGTAGCTTCCATACAGTACGCGCCGCGCCGCGTGCGCACCGCACTCCCCCGCTATCACCGATCCTATCGATCGATAGCCATTGTTCACAGTCATCGGCCCGCCATTTAACTGTTGTTAAACTTAACGTACAAAGTGATGAATAGCGCGCCGATCCCGGGATATGTTTATCTGCGGACTGTCTTATAAGATATGTCATTTACAACTGGTTATCTTATTTGATATCTTTTTGTTGCATGTCGAGTTATTAGTAGTAAGGTCGGTTTCATCACTTTCTGATTAGTTTGTGATAAGTGGAATATTTGTTGTATGCTGCTTCGATTCGTTTTATGCTTCTTGTTTTAGCCTTATCGGATTGTTTAGATATGAACCTTTGGTTCATGGTGTAACTAATTTAAACAAAACATTTTTTATATTATATCATTATTTTTGGAATATTTGTAGTTATGCGCAAGTATGAATATTAACAGTATTCTATTGTTTCAGGTAAATTGACAATCTGGAATAAAGCTACATTCGAGGAACATCATTGGTAAATTCAACAACATTCAAATATGTTATTCTAAATTGATACCAATTTAAAAACGAAATTGCTTTCATTACACTTTGCCTATGAGAATTCTATAAGGAAGAAACTTATAGGACCACGTTATCTGTCGTCGACAATAATATTCAAATAAGATATCTCCATAATAATTCCCCGTAACGAAAGGGCCCACAATGCATCTCAGAGAGTGGTGTAACGGACTCACATACTATAAGGACAGTCATCCAGGCAACGGACAGCGCTGCATCTCGGTCTTATAAATGCAAATATGCACGAGTTATTAGTTAGATGTATGACCAGCTACCATATCTGGTTTAACTTATTTCATTTATTTATATTGGAAACCTTTCATTTGTTAGTACCAGCAGCATTTCGCTTGACAAGTCTTAAGGCAATTTAGACCAGGCTAATTATATCTTTGAGATATGGTCTTCACCGACGGCTATTTTTTTAACGTTTTTCCACTATTCTGATTTCTTCACACCAATAAAAGCAATGACGGGAAGAGTTGACTTCTACATTGTAGACGTACCATCAGCTATTAGATACAATGTTTCCATTGAATGGGGTATCACGTTACAAATAATAGCTACGCTCGACTGCCTTAACTCAGATTGGTGCTAGGTGTTCCATATTAGAAAATGAGTAAGATACGGTGCGTATATTTTATGTTGCAGTATTCTATGGAAGGTAGTCCTTAGATGCGCGCGCATTACGGTCTCATAAATCGGGCAGGAGACAGCACTAAATGAGACGTCTCGGTCTATGTAGTGATGCCGACAAACAACTCGGACTAAGGTTAAGGCCGGGACTCCACCAAAGCAGAGATGTGTGCGGTGTGCTGTGTGCTGTGCGAGAAGAGATGTTTTTCAGCTCGCGGGACTCCACCAAAGCGGAGATGTGTGCGGTGTGCTGTGTGCTGTGCAAGAAGAGATGTTTTTCAGCTCGGGTGCGGGGCGTTGAGTGCCGGCCGGCGCGCGCGCGGGGTTCTGCGGGTTGCTAGCGGGCGAGAGGGGGGAGGGTGACATCGCTCACTGCACGCCGCTCACATCTCTCGTCTCCACTGCGCGTCGTCCGCGCACAGCTCACATCTCCGCTTCCATCGCGACATACAAATATTACACATCTCCGCACAGCGATCTCCACTGAAGCTGAGCGGAGAGGAGACGTGTCAATAACTCAATTCTATTGGTTGTTTAAAAAACATCTCCTCTCCGCTCGTCTCGTCTCCGCTTTGGTGGAGTCCCGGCCTTAGGGGCTTGTCTCCTTGCAAGTTTTTAAGTCGCCCTGCCTTAGACTTGTGTCACTTCTACGATATATTGCGATGATAATTCCGATGTATTCGTATATTTTGGGAAGACTTTGACATTTTTGCTCGCAAAATTGTACACTTGTTTATCTGTAAAGTTGATTTGACCAAGCAGACCACCGAAACGAGTCAAACCAACAACAAGTCAATCATGTACATACAATATCAAAATGTTTGACATTGTTTTATGTTACATGTAAATAACTTTTCTTCCCAAATGTTTTCAGAGAAGGTCGGCACTTTTATAACCAAAGTAACTCATGTCTTTGTTTGTCTTCGTAATTCAACAATATGAACAGATGTACGGGTATATTACAGCTGTTGTCTTCACAATACAATTTACCTATCAAAGATAGAAGTTTGCAAAATCACAATTTTCCGAATTCCATTGAATTGTAGCCGCGGGCGGTCGCCAAGTTCTTACATAAAATAACAGTCTCTATAGGACGCCGATACGAACTAACGAGTAAATTACACGGCTCGGAAGTGTTTGCGGACCGCCCATCGCCCCGTCTGGCCCGATTTGAAATTCTGCTCTGAGAAAATAGAGTAACTATTTTCGTAGTCCAACACACAAACGTTATACCTCGTAGCTTGTAGTAAAGTTAAATTTATCGCAAGCTATTCCAACAAACTTGTTTTGTGTCAATAAGTTCCTGCTAATGATAATAATGCGAACGTTATCTATTTATAGACTACAGATCTACGTCATTGCATGAGTTTTACTGTGTGAGCGATAACCAAACAACTATTTCAAACCGCTCACATAAGCCCGGCTAGCTCAGTCGGTAGAGCATGAGACTCTTAATCTCAGGGTCGTGGGTTCGAGCCCCACGTTGGGCGCATCTTTTTGAACTGGGAGATTACAAGGAAAATTTTTCTCAAGTGTTTTATGTTTCTTTTTCTAATAAGTTTGATTTTGAAATAAAGTTACTCAATCATATTATGCAATCAGTTGGTCGCGGTACCGTTAAAGGGTCAACGGATGGACTGACAACGCTTTATAAATGTTTCCCACGTTTCGTAGTCACATGTACACACTCGATGTTGATTGTGGTGACGTTTAATATCGTTGGATTTATTTTGACTGGTAACCGTTCGCCACTTATTAGCTGTCAACGTATAAATCTATAATACATTTATTTATTGTCTACATACTTGTAACTGTTGTAAGTGTATTTATAAACGAGCTTGACGATTTCTCTTCGGATTTTTAAATTGACTTTACTTACGAAACATTTCACACTCTTAATCGATGAAACGTGCGTTGTTAGTTAATAAGAAAAATTAGACATGTATCGTTCTCACGGGGGTTAACTAATAGGGTATATGTACATTTTACATATCCATTGTGTCATGTCATCAACTACACACAGTCAGTCTCAGACCCCTGACTTCAATAGTACACGATTTATTTGATCGTGAAAGGTTAGCCTACTTACTCCTCGGTACTACATTCCTACTTTTCCGCCTTTTGTATAGGTTTCGACATTATTTACTCTAGCGTTCTTTCAATGTATTCTCGAAGTTTGCCTTTCTCATTACAAAGACGACATTTAGAGAATTCCATGCAAATATCACGAAAAACACTTTATTTCCTAACATCCGTGGCTACTACAAATATAACTGAGTCGAGAATAACTGTAACAGCAATACTAAGGAGATTATTAAGAAAGATTAAAAAAGTATACGAGTCTTACATTTTGGCCTTAATAGTTTTTACTGAGAAATACTTACCTTAATTAAGTAGTAGTTAACGTACGCGCACAGTTTAACTGACATTTCTTGAGCATGTAGTTTTATATGCAGAAATGTTTGGAACTTTTTTAATTACCGTTTATTCTTAACCCAATAAATTTTATTCCTAAATCACGCAATAAAGTAGATCGCTTTGCATTGAATTTGCGTATAAAATGTTCTCATTATTTCTACTCATGTTTCTTAATGCATTTGAAACCTATACAAGTAAAAAACTAAAGTAAGTACATTTTACGTAGAAAAATAAAATAAGGTATAGCAAAAACCATTATCACCCTACCATATCCTTTATTACCATTAATTGTAGTTGTTGATCAGATAGCTTATTTCAGTGGTAAACATCTGATGTGTAAGTACAATAATATGACTTGGTTATCTTCGTATCCTTACAAGGAAACCGGTCAAGTCCTGATATTTTCACACCTCTGCATAGCTCATCCAATGTTTTATTATAAACTTTAACTTAAGGAAGTCTTATTTTTAATAAAATGTGCTTTAGTACATTTTTATCAAGGTATGCAATCTTGAACAATTCTTTTTAAACGTAGTTCGCGTTGATTCAAGGACTTGGGACTATTTGTATGCAAAATCGTATCCTCGATCCAATCGCGCTATAACCAGCCACGCTTTTAAGTAAATATTGTAACATTAAGGAGTTAATGCGTTCTCGTACAGTGCAAAAAGCTTATCTTGATCGTTAATGACACTGTAGTCTTTAAATTCGCTCGCCGTGGACCATGAACTAACGTATGAGCTGGCTGACCTGTAATTAAAATGTATTGGTAGTTTAATAAAGTTAAATAAAGGTTTTTTTATTAGTGAGGATTTTTCTACGCTACGTTTTCCTTTCCATTGAGTGTTAATTTAATTGTATTTTTAAAAAAATAGCAATATGACAAACTCGTCACAACTTAAAAGAAAACTTGACCAATTTCTCGGAAGCATTGACTAGCAAGTGATATGGCTTGAATTCCATGCGAGTGTAACCCCAATAAGGAAAATGTATCGGAAATAGGAAAACTGCTAAAGTGATTCTTTGAGATCTACCTATAAATAAAAACATATTTAGTAATTGTATTTTTTTTTGTCTATTAGGTTTACTACGCAATTGAAGTAGGCTGCCTGAACTATCAAAAAGCAGAAAGTATTGTTAAAGGAAAATTTGTGTCACTTTCACTTATAGATAGATATACATTCCAAAACACGTAAGAATTTATTGTAATGCTATATATGTATATCTTCCATTCAATACAGAAGCTTCTATGCGTAGCGTATTATGCCCTAGAAATAATCCTATGTGAAGAAAATTACACATAGCATTGTCTCCCGTTAAGTTTGTTACATTCTCAGTTAAATATTTAAGTAGTCACCGGGTGTCTCAGTAGGTAGCAGTACGAACATTCCCCAGGTCACCCACGCATTGTATTGTGTATTATAATGTACCCTATTTGTGTCAACTTATTGTCTTTGAATGTCAATATATCATTGTTAAGGATGTTGGACTATTGTGCTGTTGCTCCAGGATACATAGTAGGTATGTCAGCTCAGATAAATATATTGAGAATATGAATTATTCTATTTCGGTTTGAGTAACAACCTGATTTCTCGTTTGATAAACCTCTTCATTCCGAGTCTTATTGTTTGACTAAATTCTAGTTAATATTCGTCTTGATTTCAGTTGACCTAAAACTCTAATATAATAAGATCTTGCGGCAAGTAGATTTTATAACCAATGTTTTCAAAGCAGATTTCTTATAAAAGCCCCAGTCTTTTTAAGATTTAGGACAAGATAGTATTTTAATACCAAGTGGGCTGTTAAAACCGTTTACTTTTTATAACAGCGTTGAGCTGAAAGTTTGTACATAAAGAGGTTAATTAATATGTATAAATATGAATTATTAACACGTAGTTATGTCTACATAATTATCTGTAGGTATATGTGTATAACGCTTCACGGTTTGAACATAATTTATTACGATAGATAATCAGTTAAGTAAGGTTGAGTGGATGTAAATGCTTAGCACCGCCGTGGGTCAGAGTGCTGGTTTCTACATAAAATTACATTTCAATCTCAACTGCGATGATTGCTTTAAACCGTTACGTTAAAAGGCAGTAGTTCGCAGAAATGTTCGCACAGCGCTACGTGAAAACGTTTGGAGCCTGGGTTACGTTTATTTTACTTTTGAGCAATTAATTTTAGAATTCATTGTGATGTTTATCTTAATTGCCATAGTTGATATTTCTCTATCTATTTATTTAACTACTACCTTTAAGTAGTTCGTTTAAGTGTTAGTGATATTATACTGCGATTTTCTACAAATCGTATTAAGATATATTATGTCAATTTTCTTTTAATAATTAATCTACACGTATATTGTAAGTTTGAAGAATGAATTCCTTATATGTCTACCTAGGTATATCATAAAGATTTACGCCATTATCATTACGTATGATACTTGGAGAAGTAATCTTTTTGTATTTTCAAATAGAATTACAATTTAATTCTAATTTATTTTTATTATATGTTCTTATGTAGAAACTCATCGCTATTACACAATTTGTGCTTTGACAACAAGAGAAAATTTATAAAATCACAACAAAAGCAATATTGTAAGACATCGCAAAACTGTATCAAAAGTTTTATCTTCATTTAAATATAAATAAGAAACGATGAGGGGGAAAAGGTAAAAAAGAATGGAATCTCTGACAGCGAAAAACATCAAGCGGTTCAATCACTCTCCACAAGTGAAGTGAGCGACTCATAACAAGCGAAAGATTGAAATGAGATGATAAGAGAGGAATCAGAAATCTTGCCGAAAATACGTACCTACCTATTAAGAGGCGGCGGTAATTTTACAAGGGATTCTTCGGTTCGATATGGGGCCAATCATTAACCAGGCCCAAGCTTGCTCGCGGTACATCGCCGCGGCTTTTTGCGAGATCTACGAGAGATATCCATGAGCTTAAATATGCGGAGGGCTCTGAAAGCGGATCAATGTGCGCACAGGCATTTTGAAATCCAATCCCTAGCCCTTTGATTGAATCTCTTGTCTTATCATAAAATTCTTAGAATTTAACCCTGTCTTAATATATCACTACGAAAACTCTTCAACGTTTGCCAAATTGAATGTTGTTTATCCTCATGTGTTTTATATTCACGAGTCTTCAGTAAAATCGTACTTTATTGTTCCGTGCGTCTCGCGTCGGGGCGGCTCGTTAACGCGACCTTTCGGATATTTATTGTATCCTCTCCAGAAAATACAATTTCCAAGTCGAATACCAATAAATTTTAAACAGTGCATACTCATGTATTGAACATCTGTGAAAATTAGATCTTATTTTTTAGAATTCAGATGTTTACAAGCTGCAGAAAGATGCGATTTAATATGAATTGTTTTCTTTTAATCCTACAAGCTCTTTGCAAATCGCTGAAAAATAAAATAAGTAATCTACTTTTTAGCTGTCAACATTCATTTGCTTTAAGCGATCGTATAAAACTTCACGCGCATAATTCACTCGTGAGTCAAGTATAAACACAACGAGTCGCGATTGTTACGGAAAGAACAATCCAATGATACAAGATAAAAGCGAAGGCGTGGTATAAATTTATTTACAACTGACAACCAAATCGTATATAATTGGAGTGACACTACACTCTTGTCATTGCCCTGTATATTGCAAAACAGTAAAAAGCGCTTTAATTTTTAGTGCGCACTGATTTACACCTTCAATTTTTCTGCAAATCATGTGCACTGAAAAAGCACAGTGGACACGATTTATGGTGTCCAGGCTCCAGAAAAAACGCAGCTGCAAGCAATAAATCGCTCACTTGCAAGTTAGAAAAAAAGTACTAGTACCTAGAGCTCGCTTTGCGCTCAACAAATAGGCATCCATGAGATTCGTGTCTGCTAGTCGATCATTTTGTACCGTTGCTTTACATATTGTTTCGTCCGTAAGCGTTGAGTATGAGATGTGTAAACGTAGAATCGAATTTGCATCGTCATTTATGTTCCTCTATGGTAAATCACATCATAAAGTGATAAAGAGTGTTTTATGAAAAGGTCTGTCGTGCGTCGCGTTTCTACCTACTTGACATCAAGGCTCGTTAGTGTTGAGTGACTTTACGGTCAGCTCGTGTATATCCCATATATGAGCGAAAGTGAAAGGGTTGCCCTTTTCGCGAGCATAGACTAACGATTGGAAATTATTTTGTAATATGTGCTAGTTAGAAATGTTACATTTAAAGTAAGTGTTTTGAAAACACATTAGGTCTAGAAAACGAAATGGGTTCTTGTATACGATTAGTGATGTTCCTGTTATAATCCTTGTTAATATCGATATAGTCCGTATATTGTCCGCGGATAGGGCATTGCGTGTGGTGAGCCGCTAACGCTTGATATACGATCGTCTTAATCACCACCTCGTTTGTATAAGATTTATATCACACCTGTTGCGCCAATTATTTACATTTGGAAGTCATTCGGTACGAAATCGGTTAGTTTCTTTGATGAGTTCAGGTTTAAATGTCTTGATAAGATTTGTTTGACGAAGTGTCGATTGTTAATAATGTAAATTGTACAAAGATAATTTACTAAAACTTACACAAAGGCGTTCCCGAAGTTTCGAAACACGTACTTAGATATCATAATTCCTAAATGCTTTGTTTATGTTGTATCATAACATTATCGGGCCGTTGAACACGATGTTGGCATTTTGAGGCTAAAATTGCTTTGATGACATTTACAAGATGCACAAAATATCTAGAAGCCTCATGAATATGACATCAATGATCGGATTAGACTTATAATTTGAATAAGACCTGATAAAAGAAAATCTAAATTAACGATGTCGTATCGTATCATATGTAGCTATGTTGGCTATGTGATAAAAAATAGCACCTACGAATATTTTTCTCAACCGTTCATAAATTATACACATCTCTAGATGATTTAATACCGGTTCAGTCACGTTGTATTTACACTACTTTTGCGAGCTTAAATAATAAATAGCGTGGGTATTTTTAAAGTCGAACGTAAAGCTTGAAACCCACTATTAAGGCGAGTATCAAGTTGCCAATGACGATAATTTGATAATTGAGAGTGTCATAGTCTCTTGCGCCTCGATGCCGGGCACCTGCTGTATTGGAATATTTTATTTTTACTCCGGTTGGTGCTCGAATAATTTGAGTAATTTTTCACAGCTTTATCTCTGATATAAACGTGTCAGAATATAAATTAAAAAAATATGCTAGGCATCTTCAAGTTTTCTATCAAGATCGAACAATAATTGAAAATTAAATCCACGACACTTTGGCACGTTTATCTCATCTTGGTATAATATAACGTTGTGACGCGAATTTCGTGTAGGAAGTAATCGTCTGTTGGTTTTGTAGTGTTTTATGTTGATATCGGTTGGGTGATAATTGGTACGTGTTGAAATTCACTCGACACCTCAAATTTAACACCTCCGCTCGTGTTTACCTGTTGTGTTTGCAATAACGCCATTTTGTTAAAGTGCAAATGTTAAATTTGTTTTACTAAAGACAGGTGCATGACAAACCCATTAGTGATTTTTCTTTGTTCGTCTCTATCCAAACTCTACAGTTTAAATGGTAGTATTTTTTATTTTGGTAGTTAAAAAGTTAGTTGGTAATTATTGCTTATTTAAAAAATTAAAAATCACATGCAAACCATTACAAATTGAATAACATTCCACACAAGTTGTAAATAAACTAAAAAATAATGGTTGGCAACAGCTAAATCAACATGTATTTAGTAGTATTGAATATGTAGATGGTAACATCATCACATTTCTCATTCGTAACACTTACACTATTACACACGGACGGTCTCGACCGCCAGCCCCGCCGTGATTTATCTGCCTGCATCTCCGACCTGCGAACAGCTCGTTTATTGCCCGCTTGTTATTTATAATTTATTTTTAACGGTCACCGATTTGTATCCGTATGTATACTATACACAGGAATTCATTGCCCCACGGCTCGAAAGTACCATACAGTCCGCAGTTACGTGTTAATTATGAATCAAAATTGTGTAAAATTCCTGCTTATAAGCTGCAATTGAGAGCGAGTGCCAAGTGGTTAATCATACTATAATTCGTTTATAACGGCCTGGCCTACTTTATTAAAAAAATATATGTGGCACCATGTTGTTTTTATGTACCTAAATCTACAGTTATCAAGGAATTATTAACATGAAATTTCTTAGCTTTTAATTGAATTATGTAAGCTGATTATTTTGCTCCAGCTTCTTATTTTATTACAAATACATGCATATTAGGAATATTCAATAGCTAACAGTAACACCGTTGATGTACAGTCAAGTACATCGATAGTCCGACATGATACACCAGCACTATTATCAGCTATTTCTAGACTGTTCTCGACTCATCAACTTAAGATACACTTTGGCTAGTGATTTGACCATCGATACTCGCGGCAGATTTACAATACGGGCAGATAATTTATAGCGTTGTTCGATCTAGATGTAATTTAATGTCGTCGGTACACATAAATCACGCTCATCTACCGCTCTAAGATCAGGCACAGGTCTGGCACACCTGATTATGTATGGGGATTATCTTTTGGACCATTGACCTCTATAATTAGGCTAATATTTGGATGAATAAGCCTTTGACTTCTATAGAATGTTTTGCTATTTTTGTAGTGTCCTATATCCACAACTATTTTGGCATTCATAAATGTAGGACACTTCTTTGTGTAGTTGTTGAACTTTTTCTAGTTGGGGTCATTCAATTACCTTTGGAGCTCCTACGTGATATGATGTACATAGGTCTATCTTTAAGATTGGCGATTATATTATTTTATTGACTATAGTTAAATAATTTACCTACATTCACTTTTTCACATGCGTCCGTCATTCTCGCGTTATCCTTGAAGTGGCTTCACACGGTCCAACGGTGATTACAGGAAAGGTCCGCCAGCCTATCTCATTACACTGTACTTCTTAGGCTGAGTTATTTAAATGTTGCCTTTTTATTTAGGTATTTCGAATAGTTTTAGTAAGAATACCATTTACTCTACAGCAAGTACTCGGGCAATTATTTTTCCAAGTACAGGCCTCTGGTGCATTCAGGTTCTCAGTGGTGACTTGGACATCGAACGGGAGGAAATGGCGTCAATAAACAGGATTAAAATGTAGTAGACACGGCATTTATTTTTTATACGTTTCTACTAATACTTTTTTTTATGTCAACGTTAATTGTGTTGTTCTCAAAATATCACAATTGTGATATTTTGAGAACAATTGTGATATTTTGTGACTGTGATTGTGTGTATGTTTTTTTCAGTGGACCTTCTTGAGAATTGCGCTTATTACTTTTGCAATACATGTGATATGATTTAATAAGATGTTGTTAACAATGACTGTAGAAACTTGTATACATATTTCTGTAATGCTCCCTCTAGGATGACCAAGTTAAAGGATTTGTTCCACCATGTTATTTTATTAAAGCGATCTGAAAGGGCTACTCTACATATGTGCAACTCCAAGTTATAGTACTTACACATTCTTTATAAATCGTATAGTAGTTAACAACTTGAAATCGATATATTTTCAAAATTTTAATGATGCTAATTTTATTATGAATGTCACCAGTTTTGAGTCATCTCATTATTATCAGTTCCATGGCAGCTAAGCGACTAATCGAGCGGCAGCGTGTCGTGGAGCTAAGAATAGTCGAGCGGACACTTTTTGTCCTCTCATTCCATTCGTTAGCAGGGAACACTGAGCCACAGACTCGAAGGGAATTTTCGCCATATTTGCCTAGAAAGGATAGACAATGAATGATGTTTTTTATTTTGATTTATTTTTGGTGTAATAGAAAAGCTTTGCTTATTCTATTCTTGGTATCTAGACAATTGTCTCTAGTTACATGCAAAAATACTGACCATGTTATTGTTATAGGTACAACACATCTGGTTAAACTAATTAGAAGCGATAGTATTTACCCATGTTACTTGTTCACCGTATGGATTGATATAGGTACTATTCAAATCACAAAGGTACCTATTTGCATTGAAAGTGATGGTATATACCTACGACTGTAAACGTTTCTTAAATTTGATAACTTAACAAAAAATATCTCGTTGCTACTCCATTTAGACAAACAATAATAAACATAAGCAAAAAGCAGGCTAGCCATTTACGTGACAAGAATATCTTAACGGTGGTTATTAATGAACAGACGTCTAGTACAAAAAGCTCTAGTGTCTATCAAAGGCATGGAGACAGCTACTTGCTACATACTTCACGCCCTATATGGAAGGTTAATAATTTGTTTGCGCACCAGCCATTTCCTTCAAGAGTACGAACAAGTGGGCAGACTCAATTCATATCGAGATAAACAGGTTGTACACGTACAATGCAGATTAAGCGTCTCTTACTTACGAGATAAATTATTATTGAGTGCGCCTCAACGAATATTATTTTTCTCGGAAAAAGATAGATCGCTTAAGCGATTTTACGGGAAATTAATTTTGGCAGTGAGCGACAGGGCGCGGCGGGCGCACCGCTGCGGCCGCCTCGTCGCGATGATTTGTTGCGATCCGACCGCGCTCGTTACACTTCCCGATAATGACGCATACCATTTACTCAAAGGCGAGAGCTAAGTTTATAATTCAAGTACCTTATCGATACTTCCAGGTAACCATCGAAGCTGAGTTTTAACTAAAATTAAAACCGAAAATCATATTGCAGTATTTCTTAGGAGCAAATCGCCAAGTGTATAGTAGGCGCGGGCGCAGGCCCCGCCCCAGTTGTCGCCACAGCCGGCTCAGCTGCAATTAATCCACTGTAATGCGATACGAGCCTCCTGTCGTCGGCGACGTAATGCATCGTGATTTACGCGCAACGAACAAGCCGTTAATCTTATTACCACTTTCAATAACTTTATTATCGAGTGTTCGATACAAATGTCTTACGAACCAATATACACCTTGAACGCACCACGCAGAGATCATTTGCATTTACAATAGTTTAGTCGGTAGGAGTTAGGAAGCTTCCCACGAAATTTATTTTAGTCGTCTTAACGATTGTGTCCGCTTTACCAAAAATGGAGAGTTAATATGCCCGTTACTTAACTTCGAAGCAACGTTTATATAGGCTTAACAATATTACCCTGGTTGAGGTTTTAAGTTTCAAAGTTAACATTACGCCTTCGTGTTAATTTCACGTGCATTGATTTAAAACTGAGAATTATTTTTGGAACGGTTACGTTTTGAATAATAATCGAATAATTTTGAAGCCCGGCAGCATGTTCGTGTCGTGTGAAATCACTTCTTATTCAACCCACAAAAGCTTGAGGCGGTGGTAAACACGATTCAAATTCGACATGTTATCCCCTAAAACATACCAATAATAAGATGCAAATGACGAGTCCAGCGGCATGAAGGAACAAAAAACCGTTACTCTGAAAAAGGGATATTTCCAGTGAGCTGGTAATTTGCATATATTTTCGTAATAACAACTTCCGTTTGGTGCGCCGGCGGACGTGTCACGAGTTCGAGCATGTAACTACGGTAGCATCCGATCAGGCTTTGTTATTTCGCTCCGGGCTAGGTGGCTCTTTGACACTTCCATATTGTTTTAATGATTTTCTATCTCGAGACGCATCGATATGGAAGTCCCCAAAGAGACGTGTCGTTTAGCTCTCGTTGTGAGAGCATCTTCAATATTCAGCGATAATGGGATGTTACCTGCTCGTTTCCATAACGTGTTGTAATGAGCCGACGAATTTAACGCTTCATCAATTATTCATTCGTGATTATTATAAATAAGAATTTTTAAATGTATTTGAGATATAAATTAGCTTTCAAGTTCCAACCGTTTTTTTCTTGACACGTATTTAAAAATGTTGCAACTGTAGAGTATAAGCAGTATACCTCTAGTTAACTTAGTATTTATTATCTACAGGTACTTATTTTCCCTTTTATAAGAGATTAATTCCAAAATATCACATAATATTTACATGAGGTCCGCATATGATTATTTTCTGCGAGATTGGTGGCGCCACGCTGTCCCACGGCAGTTTCACGTCGAGTCACGTGTGTCAAATACATTTGTATTCAGTCTTTGTGTCTCCGAGTGCCCTACTCATTGAATAAAAATAATACACCTTGGCTATGAATTATTTATTTCATTTTTAATTGAGTGTTAAGAGTCATTGATGTCGTCTGTCATGTGTAATTGCTTATTCATTGCTGTAGTTTCAAGTGTCTCAGTACGAGCGTCATGAATAGCAAGTGCAGTCGTACCATCCAATCTCTTTTCTGTGATGGTATTATGAAACAGATAACGTTGACTTTTTACTTTTGCCTTGTGTCTCACCACAATTTTGAAACAAATTAAACTTGTAGGTGGCATGGCGGTTACATTGGCCTCGCTGCTTCCACAAAATTTCACACTTCCTGATGAAAGTTTTAACACAATTACCCGGTCCACGACCATTTCCCCCGGCCCTCGACGACTGGACAGGAAAAAACTTGGCAAAGAACAAACTAACCAACAGTCCAATTTAGCGACATCCGTATAAAGTTTAATGTACCCAATCTGAAATGTTGCCGCATTTTCGCATTTTAACTAGGCACACGAGGAGTGTATTTTGTTTTCTTCAGTTTTTATAATTTCAAACAGGTGAAGATACTTCAATTCATATAACAGCTCCGTTTCTAACAATATCTGTTAGAGACGGAGTTATACCACTTTAAAAGTGCTTGCTAACCTTAACTGTTTCGTAAAGTTAGTCGCTGACGCCAATTGTTTAGAGCGAAAGATAAATATTGATTGGTAGATTCAGTCAGGTCGTTGGCAAACGTCCGAATTAGCTCGAAGTTGTTCCTTTGATAGCAGTTCCAGTGTTTGTCGGTTGTCCTGACGGGTGACCAATTCGGAAACGTTATTGTGGATTTGGTGACGTTTCCGGGCCATCTAATTCTGGAAATTTATTTTATCGCTAAATGAATTTAAGTTAAACAGATAACGTCCAAATTACATTATTAAATTTGAGCAGCATTATAATACCATTATCATACACGTAAACAAGATTTTCCATCAACGCCTGGTAACTGAAGGCAGGCGACGAAATTCTCTTTTATTTCAGCCGCGTACTTCGTCCTAGATCTAATCAAAATTTAGCAAATTTGTTTACATACATCATGTGGCGGAGCGTGGTGTATCACGATATTCACCACACGTAAAGAGTGCCGCGCCAGCGATGACACCTCCTTTTGATGTCCCCGTACACCCTATATACGAATCCGGAGCTAATAAAATGTCACTGGCTATGTACGAGACATGTTTGTCATATAAACAAAATTTGATTTCGGCGTGATTCTGTATTCCAAACTCAATTTCGTCTCATTTTTGTTTGTAACACATCTGGAACTATTTCTTTATCCTTCCGAGAATTAGGAGAGCCGCGTGTTTTCGAAATTGGTTCATTTTGTTTTTCCATTTTCTGGTAATAGGTATACTTACGAGGAATACCATTTATTACCTACTTATGTGTATTTGCTTAATAGTCAATATGTAAAAAGTAAGTAGGTAATGAGTGTTAATAACTACTCTATTTTAAAATCCAATGTTTCTCAAGATCTTCTCTTTACTTTTTCCCAGTCATTGCGGTCCAGGTTATACAATATTTACTAATACGTCTTAGGTAATTTGTAAGTACGTATAACATAGAGAAGTTACATTAGTGCCTGACGTGGAATGTATTCATAAAACGCCCTCACTCAGAACGAGGCTGTGTTGAGTACATCAATTACACTACATTACATGTAATGGGTCGGTGAATAAAATTGAAAATACTGTCTTAACTTTATTTTTAAGAAGGTCTAGGAAAGATTGAGGGGACAAGATGCCGCTATCGGTATAAATTAGCCCTGGTGTCGTATCGCCTCGGAACAATACCGCTGTCACGGTGGCCGCCGTATCGACTGTCCCTGCCGTCCCCGGCCGGCCACTTCTCACAAGAATAGGGTTGTGTTGCCAATTATTTCTATGCCATGTTCTAGTAATCGTAAATAACAATGCCTAATCTGATCTAATGCAATACGTGCGTTTATTTACCTGAATGTTTACAAAAGAAATGGTTTTACTTTCAAAAAAATTAAACCTGTATCTTGAAAATAACTGAAAGTGGAAAATACAATTCATAGACTCCTAGCCTCTACCGATTTCATTCAAAAAATGTATCAAATTATAATCGAGTATAACATGGCAACCTTATAATCGACTTTTACTTCAAATAAGAATAGGGACTTTGTGCAGATGATGTAAGGTTCAAATTCCGATGTGTTATTTGGTATTGTTTACGGGACAGGCTTAGTGTTGCGGTTGGCAGGTGACACGAGGTCCTATAAATCTATGCCGCACGGCCTACGTCGTAAACACGGCCAGAGCACAATCCCTCGATCTGAACTGCGACTGTTTCAATAACTCGCTATTATTTCAATAATTGAAAAGGTGCACTATTATTACGTTTGCACTTGTATACAATGAAGGTTAAATGTGGGAATTTAAAGTGCTAGACCGCTACCTGTGCAAGATTTCTGTTCTGTTTTGAAACTTTTCTTATTATAACTATTTATTTATTATTTAGAAATGTATTCCTCCTGATAACACTTTAAAATTGTGCTGAAAAAGAAATGTAAGACCATAACATAAACATAGTCATGCAAACAAGAAAAATAATATAATCAACTGTAACAGGGCTCGCGGCTGTAAGCGGTTTTATCGACTCAAGTTTTTCTTAGGGAAACAAACTATCTTAACCACAAACGAGCGATTAGTGTACAACAAGTTCCGTACACGTTATAGGGGCGAGTATAATAACTTTCACCTATAGAGAATTTATTGGGTACTGTCTCTAGTTGCTAAGTAGCTTCGCACCACGATGTACTCGGAGGCAGGTCCGTGCCTCGGGCTGTTCAGATTTACGAGGTGGCGCGCTCGTGCTGTGCCCCACCCCGCCCTCAGCATCCACCCCTCCCCCGCGCTCGCCTGCACAGAATGCGGCTCCTTCGGTCACTCATTGTAACGGCTCTCAGTTAGTTATGAACTAGAAGCAAGTGCCGGACCTCTTACCGTTTCAATTGTAGAAACCTTTGAAGATAGCTGTTAATTGTTTAAGTTTGCTATAAATTTGAAAGCTTTCGCGGCTACGCCTTCTGGATTATCTTAAATTATATCAAGATTCTGAGAGCTAGGAAAATAAAGTTTAATGCTGATCGTAAAAGAAGACTAAGATTTTACTTCGATTTAGTAGGGGTGATAATCTTCCGAATTTATTTCCCAACTAACAACTGTACCCGGCATGGGTTGAGTGAATAGCTGAGTGCTGTTGCTGGAATTCTTGCTGCGTTTATCTACTGCAGATCTTAACAGAGGCTTTACTGTTATTTGTTTGTCCATGAAATCAAGACAGGAGATTTGCAGTTTCTAGCACACTATGCTTAGTTGCTAGAATCTATGATTTTTGCGTATCGATATCAAATACTGTTTAAAATTGTGAGTAATATTCAATTTATTGATGACATTAAATAAGTCGAAATTCTATAGGTACCATTTTATGTATTTGGAATTTATTCGTTCCCTGTTTTGCGCCAAGAAACATGGGTTTGCATTGTACATACATAAACATGCAACAATCTCTTACATGTGCTACAAGCAGACTTGCGCTAAAAACTTGTAAGACTAGTCTGTCCGCTTGGACTGGTCTTTATGTGACGTCACACGTCATAACTACCAACTGGGATACCACATGATTACTACAGTTCAATATTTAACGAGCCACAAATTGTTTCGATACTTTGTAGCTTGTTTTTTTTTTAGTTATTAGAGATGATTGAAGTTGGCTAGTTAGTCTGACCAGGATTTCTTTTTATTGAAAGCGAGGTAATCACTCATCATTATAGATTGTTCAGTTTCCTTGTTTATGTCTGTACGCATGTCAGAATATTATATTTTTATGAAAAATATTTTAGCGACGTCTACATGTAATGTTACGTAGGTACATCTACTTTGTTGTACGGTTGCTTATGTAACGAATCCCAGGATTTTTTGACCTAAAATTTTAAATTGATGTGACTACAAACAGACACTAGGTATAGTATGTGTGATAACTGGCACGTGATTGATGGTCTCACGAACGTGCTCAGATAATGAATGACATAAGATTGTTGGAATAGAATCTAAGCCAGACCATTTCACATTTTCTTTTCGGTAATCGGAAACTATCATTTGCTAAGTATGACTTAAATAGTAACTGTAAATAAAAAGTATAATTAAAAAAATATCTCCACTTGGGAATTTAAATTTAAAGTTACTGTAACTACGTTAGTGTTTATGTTGTCTTTAATAAAAAAAAAATCAAGTCTGTTATAAGTATAAAGTTTTTAGATTTTTTATGTCTCACCCATATGTGTCAGTTATAAGAGTTGCCTACTTAGGAAAACATTAAAGTGTGCTACGAATGTTTATAGCTATATTTTCTTAACTAAGTTCATATTAATAGGCTGGCAGTAAATATAAAACAAAAAGAGCTTTTGCTAAATTCACACCTCTCTTGCCTTGACGGTTGGTGAAGTTTACGACTTTTTACTTAATAATGCGTATAAAGACGTTAATTCGATAAGTGCGCATGATACTATCGAAGACTGTATAAGTGCTGTTAATTTTCATCCTATTAGATACGTCGCTACAAAGTATACACTTATGGTAGCTTTTATAACCAAACATTTTCGAATTGTCAAATAACTGCTGACATTAAATATTGTGAAATGTGGCTTTATGATGTTCTATCATGGAACAATTATGATTTTGTTTTAGAGAAAGACTTGGTACTAAAGAAAATCTTACAAGATTGGTTTAAACTTCCTATTGCTATAACTAACTGTGTTTTAAATTTTATCAGTGTATATTGCTGGTTTGTAGAAGATTGTTTAGCAGAAAGTCGTGTATGTACGCTACTTTCCTACAATACCTTTAAGATTTTTTTGCTGATAGTCCCTTCATTAATGGTCCTGCTGTAATAAAATCCTAGAGATTTGATAGTTTTAGACAGTCGGACAGTCGGTCGCGAGTCCAATAAGTCCTTGTAGGTAATCGCACTAATAACGAAACGTTCACCAGACAAAGACAATATTACTATTGGCAATGCAATTAAATAAATGCTCATAATTTAGTTTCGAAACACAGTTAAGTAAAGTTTACTTCACGAAGTAAACTAAGTAAAAGTTTCCTTAAAATATTTTATATCAACAATACAGTATCTATATGACTGGATTGCCGGACTTCTCTCTTCTCAAATTATTAAGGCATGTGAGATAATTAGCTGTCACAGGAGGAAATCTTACACTAAATTCTTAAGTTTTATTGTGAAGAGGACTGTTAAAATCTTCGCATAAAATTGTCGCGTATAAAATGAGAACGTCCCATTTAATTAGGTACGACCGCGACACCATCGGATGCTTCACGAAAGCCTCCCCCCTCCTCTGGTCCCTCCTCTCACTCGTTTGTTTCGAAACTACCCGCAAAGGATTTTAACGAGATTACTTTCAGCACATTTTATAGGTCATCTCGCGAGATTTATTTAACTGTGATTTGTAAGGCATTTCTCATCTGCCAGGATTAAAAGAAATTCTGTCATTAAAAGTAATGGTGCTCGGTTTATTTTTCAAGAGATTTATATCAGTTTGTCAGGTGTTATGTTTAAGCCACTGAACCAAAACTATAATAGTGTGAAATATAATATTTGTTCATTCATATTTTCAATTGTTTTCAGGAAAGTGTAAGTATTTTAAAATAATTTCATGGAAGAGAAAAAAAGTGAGGTTTAACATTTTATAGATTGTCCTGGAGCCTTTAGAGCCTAGACAAGCGAGGGCTTTCTGCAATGGTTTCCAACAAATGGAACAAGCCATTCATCCGATTACTGTGGCGAGGCTGTTTAATCTACTCTTAAGGTGTTATAGGTGCAATACTCACAGGAAATAATAATGCCATATCCAAAAACAAATTTACATGCGTGTGCCGTTAAGCGTAGGTTACGACCGCGCGCACTTCCCTCAATGTTGTTATTGCTCGCCCCTCGGGAGCCACTACACGCTAAGAGCGCGAAACCGAACATCAAAGACCGGATAAAACGCACTTCATTCCATAAAGTTCCATAACACAGGCGTTGGCAGCGAAGCGACCAATGCGAGGAGAACCCTTGACACCCTTTCGTATTCCTCAACCCATCTACTTGATGTTCCGTCTAGCACAGGTTAAAGAGTTCAAACGAAGGTGGTAGTCCACATGACCGCCGCACCCGCACGCAGTATCGACGCGCTTCCCATCTAAATGGAGAGCGGCTCACGAACTACCCGCAGCTATTGTAAACAAGCAGCGTTCTCTATTCAAACTATCGTTACGCCTTCTATTCGCCGTTTCTTGCCGTATTGACGATCCGGAAAAAGGTCTTACCGTTTGCCTGCTCCTCGGTAAGGAAACTTTTATCGCTGCCCACAGATTTTCATTGAACTTGAAGCCTTCAGGTTTTATGATATCATTCGCATTTTTTTGGTTTATTCGGAGATTCTCTACAAGGATGAGTAAGAATGTTCTCATAGTATTAATACAAATTATTTTCTCGGCTAAGTGTAAATATATAACACAGCCTACCGTGGTAGAGAAATTGTAGTTTCAGACAGCAACTAGTAGATATACTTAAAAGGGTGGAACTTAAAACATAACAATATTTATCCAATTCATAGTTTTTCTTTCCTGCATTTTTGTCTCCACACAATATTTTTTATTTTGGAATATTACGAAAAGAGCGAAGTCGTGTCTGACAGAACTTACCCCTTTCTGTGACAATAATGAGACAGGCAACGAGAAACAACGAGGCACTCCTTCCGCTTTGCTTTTTAGTCTAGCGAGAATGCATTACCGAAATGTCATGGTGATATATACTGATCTTGCTTCTTAGAAAACTCAAAGGTATTCATTTTGCCATCGTAATTTATTTAAATTAACGCGCAAAGCAAGACCTGGATATTCTTTTTGAAATTTGCCGTCTGGAGTCTTCAGATAATATGCGGTAACGCTGCGCTCACGAAGCGGCTATCGACGCGTGGATCCACGTGCGACCAAGGCGTGCCCTCGCAGCAAGAATTCGCGCATTTTTACGGCATAATAAAAATCGTAAATAATGCCAAGTGAGGCAGACGAAGTCGGGTCACGATGTGCCCCGGGCCCGGGCCGTCATCGCGACTTGTGAATTTACGAGTGGCCCGCGAGAATCGCCTCGTCCCACTATACATACAAACACTGATTTGAAAATTAGCGCTCATTTGCTTAAAGCCTACAACATGTAACCACCATAGTTATAACTAGCAGTGCGTCAATAGTATTCACAGGCATCACAAGAAAAGGTCAACAGTTAAGCTCCAATTTTACTACGCGGTAATTTTCTTCGAAATCAGGCACACGTCCAAGCAATTTGAGAGGGTCCTGAATATTATTATCACTGGCTCGCGGCCTCGTTGCCTCTTTGAGAGGTGCGGAAGCGGCGAGGAAAAATCACCTCTGAATTACTGTTACAAGACACGACAACGCGACCGCCCGCCACTCTGATAGTCGTGAGTTAAGATGCCTTTCACACGGAAGGCGCCTCTTCTTGTACACATCAAAGTTACTATACGATTTTCTGTGAATTATTGCAAAGAAAAGTTTCGTGAAAATTTGAATATTAGCTTTATTTTTTTTTTGTTTTGGAAGAGTGAGAGAATAATTTTGCACGAATTGATTTAACATTATAAGAAGTTTATTTCTCAGAACACTCGACCGCGTGCGACGAAAAGTCTTACTTACGAACAACTCCCGGATTTTCGTGTTTCAAATCTGTCGGTTACGTGATACTTGTCGCGAGTTCATAAATTTTTCCCCATACAAAAATTGCTCTGAATTAGTTTTCACTTCTAAAAATGAACCCACGTAGTATGCAACGACTTACGCACGTTACAATATCTTTTTATACGTCATCAGTGAAATATGAAACAAACATTCAGGCAAACAAAATATGAAAATCCCACACCCTTTGTGTTGTGGTCTTAAATAGTGAGGAATGCCCTATATTTTAGCCCAAATATTTTACGTTCGATGAAGTTGAAACACATTCAACATAATATATCTCTCAAAAAGTTCAAAGGTAAAACCTCGAACGTCTGTTGTAATAAGTACAGTTTCAGTAGAGCCGTGGTTTAATTTAAAGGCAATAGAGCGAGCCAACTTAATTTTCAGGCTCACCGCAGTTTCCTTTGTATGTAACCTCGACGGATTAACGAACTTCTGGTTCAGTTAAACTGAAGAGGCCATATGCGAGATGAACACGTTAATAATATTCATGTTTGGTTATCACTCTCGAGTCTTATACGTATAGGGGTAACTGCGCGTGAAATGGACATCTCCTAGTATGTTTTATGTTATGTACTAGAAAATAAGCGAGAACGTTTTTGAACACACTGTACGATATTCTGAGGCCTTCGAAAGTTTCAGATTTTGATTTACAACATTTACATTGTAAAACAAAATGTGTAGTAAAACATATACGAGTAGATTACCTGACTACAACCAAGCAAATATAATTATGAATTTGAATTATTACTTGGTATGAAAATGATTAAGGTCCTGCCCTACTCTTGATTGAATACCTCATCATTTTCTGATGAGACCTTCTTCCCTTAAAATAAATCCAGGGCAAGAATATCTTAGACAGGAATTTTGAGTACGTTTTGCTTATTTTTGACTAAAAATGGTTTTTACCAGGTACTTCTTACTGTACCGTATGGCCTCACTATCTCTATTACGCATTATGAAGATATCGGATTACGACCACCGGTCGGCGTCTAAAGGTCTCGGCGCTCCGCGGCGCCACGGCATTGTCCGGAAACGTTCGTGACCCCTTTAAGCTTGATTAATGGGAGAGACCTCAACCGTCGATCCCTGTGTGTTTTTCCCTAAACGACAATCCCGGTTTTTGAATTTTTGAAAACACGATAGGCCACTTAGCGCCCCGTGTCGCACCCGATCGTAACTTAGCACCGTTCGATACGGCTGCCATATTGGCTCGTTCTTTTTCGGTGCAATTTACTGCGCGGCGCCGCCGGGGGCCTACCGACATCGTCGACTGAAAAGATGCGCACCGATTTATTTACCGTCGATTGCATTCGGGAGCGTGCCCACTGTGTCCGATATTTATGTTACGCACCACATGCCCGCGCGAATTGCCAACAATGCGAAAATACATTTAAAGTAACGCCTACAATACCGCGGATGTCTCGTATTTTTTTCAAAGTCCCATTTTAATCCGACAGTCTGTATTCTCTGCGCCCGGTGTGTCAGATTTATATTTGGCATTTACTGACTTCTTTGAGTTGTCGGTTAGTTTATTTAAATGATTACCACAAGGAAGTCAAATAAGGTTAATGCGGTTCAGTATCCCTTGGGTACCAGTGACCGCCCATACCCATTAACATATCTTAATTTGTCACCTTGCGGCTGACCATAACTTGCCGTTAAGTACCTCCTCCTAAATACTTGTAAATGGCGGTTGAATGATCTCCTGTTATAATATAAATTAATTTAAAAGAAGCAGCTGATAACCCGTAAAATCAATTGGATTTAATGTCTTGGCGGCCAATGTATTCTTCGATTGCGGCACTACGGTGTATGCTTAATTTATTTAAAGTAATTGAGGTAGATAAGGACCATATCTCGCAACGATAATGTTCAATAAATCGTATTTTGAAACGTTTGAGTCATTTGTAACGTTAATTTAAAAATCTTGTCCCGGTAAATGTAACCGAGTGAATTTAAAACTTGGAATGGAGGATTCCTTTCGATTTTAGGATTATTTCGATTTAAGGTGAATGCGACGACTAGAAGCGGGAAATTCAAATATAAAATGGTTTTTTTATGTTTTACATAAGTTAACATTCAATATGAGGCGTGATCTTATGATTGGCGGTTATAATATCCCACAAAGTAATTTCTGATGTCCTTGTTTAACTCCGAAACTTCTTACAAATTAAATAACTCTGTAAAAAACGTTTTATTGCGCAATAAAACGTTTTTTACAGAGTTTTTT
>NWSH02000437.1:5935479-5955741 GCA_002382865.2 Heliothis virescens | reverse complement strand
GTTAAACAAGGACATCAGAAATTACTTTGTGGGATATTATAACCGCCAATCATAAGATCACGCCTCATATTGAATGTTAACTTAGGTAAAACATGAAAAAACCATTTTATATTTGAATTTCCCGCTTCTAGTCGTCGCATGCACCTTAACAAAATCAGTTTTCCAAAAACTCGAAACTTTTGTATAGTCAGAGTAATTTTAGACTTTGATATTCGGAAATAATATTAAAATAAGATTTAAATTAATGCATATTAAAAAGCAGAAAACTAACATTTAAGTAACATCTAGTCGTAGCGCTCCTTACTCAATTTTATCGTTGATCTTGTGTCTTGTTTCAATTTGGCAGAACCTTTGTGTCCAGGCTTATAAAACGTAATACGTACACTAACCTGAATAGACTGAAAGCGCTGCAAGCAGTTTGTTTCATAGTTTAACATTGTTTCGTTTTCGATCAGCAGGCAGACAAAAACATCTGCTGTGGGCCGGGAACTCCCAGGCCGCTCAAGTTATTTGCCTTTGTGATAGTCGTCTAAAGAGGAAAAGCTGTATAAAACTTCCAAAGTTCCCAGCAGTTTTCCTAAATCAATGATATTTGGGGTACTTCTTATTGGTTAGGTAGGTATTTTAAAAGTATCTTGCAAAGAATAAATTTATCTATATTATGCAACTAAATCTGATAGTTCCGGAGTGTTAGTAGGAATATAAAGTTGCATGGGTTAAACAGTAATTGCCGACAGAAGTCCTTCCTGGCGCGTTCCCTTCCATGTATTTCGCCGCCTCCCGTATAGTCTCAGTTCCAATTACTCTTTGGAATCGGTGTCCACTGTAATTGGATTGGGCTGGCAACCGGACTTGTTGGCATTTTAATTGTGCTATTGTGACGCCGGACACCGTCCACCGCCAGCTACGACAGTCTGCGCTAGACAAACCACTTTTTGTATCACATTCACACATCTGGATTTGCTAAAACGTCAATAAATGTTGGAAAACTATTAATCTGCGCGAGTATTAGATCCGTGCGGGTACGATTTATTTTCTCTGTGATGTGCCATAAAATTCAATTAATTTAAAAAAGAGAACTTTTGTTCTTCCCACGATTAGGTCAGAACCAAAACACGTGAGAAAACATCTTCGTTGCCGAAGCGTCAAATATTTCTTCAAAGGGCGCGAGTTGCGTTGTTTTAGGAAATCGAGACATTAATGGAATGACTGACACGTATTGTCGATCTGTATTCGAAGAAACTCCGTTGGTTTAAAAATGTACGGAATTAAGGATTAATGCGATTCCCAGTAAACACCAAATTTCTTGTTTTGTGTTGTATTTAACACTACACGGTATAAAAGTGCACTATATTCACGACAGTGAAATTGCACTTTCACTATCTTGACAGTTTTTATTTTAAGTAGAAAATAATATTTTTTATACAAAAACATTTACTCGTTTACCTTCTGATCACGTAAGTAAATAATAAAAACATAATTATTATACTAAGTTTCGATTTAATATTCGTAGAAGTATTATTCTCTTTGGGCCCATTTCACGTTATTCATTCTGCGTTAGTCTTATTATTCGCCACAGAAACCATTGTCGGCGACGCTGCCACTTCGGAATATTTTATACAAATTTTAGAAACAAGAACAAGGGCCGAGTGACAGGTACACTTATTCGTGTTGCTTATTTTTGCTTAGTGAAGTTTTATCGGATACCAATCGTGGAGGCGCGGCATGTTGTAGAGATGAATAAAATATACATTTCTGCGTTGAGCGCGCTTGCTCGCGCCCAAATGGGAAGTTTGGATGCCGGTTTAATGGAGTTCTGAAGTTTGGCATTCGTTTCTATTATGGCCACGGAATTGTTTGTTGTCGTTGATTTAAATTTCACGCTCCAGTTAGTGAGTATCAAATCTTATTTGTCAATTATCTGCATTTTGAATGAAACCCACAGTTGTCTTTGTCCAAGATCACTTTTGTTTTCACTAAACTATTATTGGCTTTGAAATTTTCTTGTTGTTCGTTAATGAAATTCTACAACTAAAACGGACTAAAGTGAAAAATATATTTAAAGTGTTATCCAAATGACACAGTTAAACAATAGTGTTAGTCGTCGGTCATCTTTGTTTGTATTTTATTTTATTTTTGCGAATTTTTAGCGTCCTAAAGTCACTTTTAAATTTGAATTCTTTCCTCGTCTTCTACGAAAAGGTATCGAATGCTTCGCCTTTGTATCACTTTTTGTGCTATCTCGTACTGTGTTGCGATTCGGACATTATTTATGATCCGCGTCTTTCTCACAAATAAACAATAATGTAGATAGATACCTTATACAATGTGTTGAGTATTTGAACCTAAGGAGACATATGTATATACTGGTTTTTAGGAATTTATAAAAATAGGTCTTGATAGTGATTATTTACTCATTGCACTTGTCTTCTTTTTTGATAAATTGATAGGCATCTATTCGCCACTTAGGTATTTCTAACTATTTTGTTGAGTAATAATTACATGCTACTAAAGCTAAACATTAAACTGGGTCATCTAATTTACTGTTGAAATTATTTTGTAGACACTCCTTACTATACAACGTCTACTTTTCATTAACTTCATTGTAAATGGGGCCCGCATTGAGTAAATACAAACTTTTGCTGCGTTCTCCGTATCAATGACACGGTTAGTAGGTATAGAAACTGTTTCTTCTTATTGAAGTGTTTTAAATTAACCTATTATTCCAATTTCACTAAAGTTTCAAACTTTTGTCTTTACACACAAATACTGCACCCTTCCAGCTATATTGTGGATATGGTACTATTCTATCGTCTCAAAATAATGTCATGACTCCAATTTGTGCTATTTATTGGCGTATTAAGATCTGCAGATTTCTAAATAATAGAGGTAAAAGACATAAATCAGCCCATGCTTCCGGTGTTAGGCAGTGTCCGGCTGACGAGGCCCATTTATCAGGCAAGCTAGGCTCCAATACAGGTATCTGAGCGAACACGACGCGTTCAACCGTTCATTTTCTGGTTTTAATACTAATCTGTCGACATGAATCATAGAGTTACATTATTCACAATTTTAACATCTCTTATTCAAACGTTCTAATCAAGATTTACTCGATTCCGGATCTGCGTTTTCACTCACGTACGCACCTAATTTAATTTATCGAATATGCTTTCGTGTTTATTGATCCGTGAAATAGCTTTTTGTTGCAAAAAAAGAAAAAAGTACCCATCAGTTCGGAAAAGTTTCTAAATTGCACCGCGTTGGATAAAACTGTTTATTGTTTATATTGCGGTGATTTTTAAAATTTAATCAACAAAAAATGAATACAGTGATACCTACTTATGTATGTCTTGATATTTTTAGAAAGTGAGCGCTGTATTAAGTCTGAAGATTACTCTCACGGCCACTTTTTTGTGGCTACCAAATTTAAGTACTTACCTAGCGAAATTACCTACCAACATTACGTACATCAAATTATAGCACGCATTGTAGTTGTACAGAAATGTTGTGTTGCATGACTCTAATCGCCTTATTCTCTAACGCTCTTTTGACCATTCATTTCTTTCTTCATCGTCTGTGTGCCTCAATGCGCTTTTGTCGGTAAAGATACTTCAGTCTGTTTCCTTATCAAGCAATTTTAGTTAACAAAGTTTCCCAGTATGCTGTCAAATATCCATTCAACTGTCTTACAAATATCTAAGCTGACCAGAAGATGTTTTGTTTTGATTTAGTTCAGAGTTATTAAAAAAACTACTTTAGTCAGCAAAATCTTAACATAATCCTAACGAGTCCCAGTGGGCAGATATAGGTGTAACGAAATTGACAGTCCGCCTCGATGTTTATCGGATGCGAACGTAACTAAAAAGGGCAAGAACCCCAAGCCGCCAAAGCGAGTAACTACGGTATTCCATAAAAGTACATCGGTTTGTATCGTTCAATTAATTTAATCAAGCGTATTGATTAAATGTCAGGTACCCAATTAAATTATCGACAGCAGATCGGGGATGCAACGCGAGCGCATTCTCAAGTCGTAGCAAGTGTGCCCGCGGGCGATACAATTCGCGCTTTGCTTTCGTATCTCGTTCCAATTCGATTGCTGTGCCAACATTTGATGCTGCTATATATGGTGGTAAATATTGCCGCAGATTACAACGCCCGGCTACACTTTGTTGCTACTCGTTATAACAACTTGTAATTCCGAACGAACTTACCCTTAAATAGAAAACAGTGGTATTTGCCAGTTGTCTGGTAAATAAAATGAAATTCAATAAGGAATTGTTCAATATAATGTTACTAGTAAGAATTTTTCCAAGAATCCTACTTATAATTAATTTCTTGAACGGTTCACACATGAAACGCAGTTTGCAGACGGTAACCATCTCCTCTTTCGAGTAGACCAGATTCCAACTCCATCGTTCTTTTGTGAAGTTAATAAGCGTATAAATAGACATTGCCTTTTATATGTTCCCTGTTATTATCTTTATTATACCTGGCATTTTCAATAGCACCATATACAGACCATCAATGAGGCATTCCACCTTTTTACAACTGTTTCTTATTGACTGCAAAAGTCAACAGTGTATTCGTTCTTAATGAAAGCTATAATTTTCATGTCTGTATAAAGTAAAACTTATTTTCAATTGTTTAAAAATTATAGGTTAGCCAAGTATATAATGTAGATATCGGCGACGGAAATAAGGGCATTGAGTCTTGCGGCAGGATGGATCACTCACGCGCCAACATAGTGTTTGTTTACGTTTGACAGTAAAATTGCGACGTTACCACCCCTCTCGTACCTACGTACATGTATTCATTATCCTTACCCCTTTATGATAATGTTTACATAAGGAACAAGGTTCATATTTCTTAAAAATCTTAATGTAAGATGCAAAAGCCTGGATCATTCCAAATTCTGATTTACTTTCGATGTAGAACATTCCAGTAACTTTATGTCCATTACGAGCCCGCAGATCGCTTTTGACAGAACCTTCATCCCGAATGCTTTTGGAAAGCATCTCGTTACCTAAATTTAACTGTCTTGACACACACGAACCTTGTTTGCCTTTTTGTGTTTTAGCTTTTGTGAGCAAATTTTATTTTCGCGAAATTAGTCGGAGGGGGCTTATTGTGAGTGAAATCCAATTACGTCTGAGCTCTCTACGGATTTGTGTTCGGTGACAGAGTCTTTTCAGTGAGTGTCAAGTGAAATTTGCTACAGATACGTTTATCCGTCATTTTAGGGAAATGTACAGTCTCAATTATAACTTAAGGTTATAATTTAGTAGTGAAATGTTAAATAAATAAAAGGTAAACAAAACGAAAGAGCACTTAATACGCGCATAATGGTGATGTGATTAGCACATCGCAAATTAGTCATGTTATCTGAGATGCGCAAGCGACGGATCGAGCATACAATTACTGGATTCAACGTCACTCGTCTTGGAACCGGCTCGACTCGCCGAGATAAAGTGGTAGTAGATGTGCCATTACGTATTAAGATTGTTTTGCAAGGGGAATAATTCAAATGACGTCGTTTATATTTCATGCTACCAACTTCGCCATCTGCGCAGACAGATTCTGATATTGGTATTATATTATTTTGTTTTTCTTCAAGTAGGCTTAGCAGTATCGCATTTTGTTTGGTTTTCTGTTGTTAGAACGTATTTCTTATCTAAGTTGTGATTGTTTTATGCAAGACTTGCTTATTGACCTCATACAGCATGTATAAATTAGCAACATTTAACGAGTAGATTTGAAAGAACACTTTTCTAAATACTACGCCTATCAAACCTGTTGCTTTTCTCACGATTTTAACAGATACATATCTTTCACTATTTTTGCATTAATGAATATAAAAAAGTAAAGGTAGTTATATTTTTTGGAAAAGTTAAAGGATAATACTTACAAAGAAAAGTATTCTTATGTAAGACGTCTAAAGATCTTATTCCATCTGCAGAATTAACTCCCCATAGATACTAATAAATGTTTTAAAACCCACACAAGCACAGTCACGTCTAAGCTTACCTTTTTACCTTTCTTTGCTTTTAGATTTACTAGAATTACAGGGGGCACTATAATGAACGTGTTTTCATAAAATATTAATTATTTCCACACTTGCTCCTCGCTTGTATGTGCAAGCTCTATAAAAGGCGGCTTGTAAAGGACTTGTTTTTCACATTACGAGGCGTGAAGGTTCTTATTCTGTTCTTGTCAATCAATTGCAACCCGTCGTTAAGGTCTAGAACTTCGTTATCTTTTCCCATTTTGAAAAACTTCTTATTTTATGAAGGCTTTAGTAGTTGTTAAGCTTTTGTCTTATTTAGCTAATAAGCGAACAGTAAGTTAGGTGACACCATATAACATTTATTTTGTTACCCTCAGATTTTTTATTTATACATTATACCATAAATAAGTATGCTACAGTTAGCAACAATTTATTTAACAGCATAAATACCGGACCTATCTCCTCCTTATTCACAAAAGGAACGAGTAAATAAAATTTCACGAAATTGCTACTGAAAGACCGCTTAAGCTAGCGGGGCGAGCTCTCATTGGGTAATAATTACATTCATAATTGTAAATATATGTGTGAGCAGCAACCAAGGTATGAAGCGCGCCGTAGCAGTTCGTAGAGCAATTTTCACGTCACTGTGCACTTTGTCATTATGCATCAGGATCGTGACGCCCCGAGACAACTCGCAATTATTATGTATGTAAAAGAAATTCTTTCTGGCGTCGAACAGCGAAAAACGTGTGGTATCCGCTTTGTAAGTTTTGTTATTTAAGTTTTTTAGCGCGTCGTATTTATTTGCTTAAGGATATTTATAATATAGAAATTAATGTAAACAGTGAAGATAAAGAAATTTTGCTGGTACGGGAACATTTATGCTTTTATTTAGATTTATTGACTTATTTATTGAGTAGAGTTTTATTAGGGTGTTCGCCAAAAATGTTAAATATTTTATCGGCTTCTACTCCTTAGAAGTCGCAATTCCCGAAGTTCACATTATTATAACGAGGTAGCGGCACTAGCGGCTCGGCGGCGAGTGCAAAGCAAACTGTGCCCACGGCCGCTCGAATAACCGATACTTTGGCGTAATAGCCACGATCGAGGCATGCGATAACAAGCCGCCGATAGCTGAACCCGTATTTTATTTATATATCAGCTCGCCTCTTTTTCAATAACGCCTTTTCCCTCTCGCAGCGGAAATTTTGCTCTTTTATGGCATGGGGGCTATGCTCGTTATTTACTAAGGTAATTATCCGGCTATAATACTGAATATTCAAGGGACAAATTGCCAATCTAAGTGACAGTTCCCACTAGTAGGCTGAATGGCGAGTTTAACCTGGCAAGTGGTGCTATTATCACATTATGTTCATTCCTTTTGTAACATTTATGGGTTAATTTTACAAGAAGATTTTTATCATTGCAGTGATATAGTGCAAGTTAAGCTTTCATTGTTTTAAAGTAATATTTCACATTCAATTTAAATTTTCTGAGCAAAATAAAACAGACAAACCTTTCAGACAGACTCTTCTGTGTCTGCCACCCTCTCTATTCCAAAAACCTTTATAGCCAGAATTTTAAACATGGTCGAGCAAAATATGAAGCCAGCTTGATAAATGGTTTAACGATAAGGACAAAATAATTTGATGGTGTTTTGTGGAGACGTCTGGCGATGCGACGCAGCAGTGGCGACGGTGACGCCCCGGGCGCGAGTTCATTAAGGAGCCAGTCGCGATGCCATTGTTAACGTTTTTAATTCACGTGTCCAGTGCACGCGCCGCCTTCCCCCTGTCCGGAGACTGCTGGGAAATCTCGCTGGAAAATTAACGCCACAATTTTTATACCTTTTTTCTCGTTTGCGAGGCGCTTCCATTTTATTTATTTCACGCTTCGATCGCGCCGCGGCGTTTAGTTAGCGATTTTATTTTTATTTTGTTAGAAACTTTTGTAATTTCCGCTCGTTGTTTTAACGCAAATTTCGTATGTTTTCAATTTTAGTATCTTATATTTTTTTTACTTAAAATTCACCTACCTAGTATGTCTGTACCTAGATTTTGGTATTTCAATTCATGTTTGCTATAAAGAAATCCAATGAAATCCAAATCTCACGGGTGGGTCAATGAACCACTAAAAAACTCAACTTACATCCGTTTTGTTTAGATAGAGGTGAACAAGGCAAAAAGTTAATTGTTTTGATTGCCAATACACAAACACGTCCGGCCGTCCGTCTGTTGCAAGTTATCGCCTTAGAAAAGCGTCCGATCTTAATTAGTTTTCACGTCTTTGAAGGCGCCTAGCATGATACAATCTCTCCCTTGCTACAATTTGTTTTCCTTTGGCACTCTGTTCATGACACAAAAACACATACCTTTTTGTTTCACTGAGTTTTATTTGGATGTTTCCCGGTGATGTATGGTGATTGGCTCCCTTGTCCCAGCGCTCGTGTATCTTATTTATCATCGTGATAATTCCCCCGGCGTTGGCTCGAGAAACAATATTTGAATGGCCGACGCGTTTTCGTGCTTGACGTTTTGAATGTTTATTGATTAGATTTGTTTTAAAACAAATTAAAACACTACGCCGCCGGCGAATTTAATTAAAGCTGTCAGTACATCGACCCATAGTGCGAGCTGCGATATCTATGCATTATCTATTTTTTTGTCGTACACCATACAATGCAATGAAGAATATTCTATTGTTGAAACACTAAGATAACACGTCCTTACCTTGTAAGTTTAACAGAGTTACGATGAGTCGCCGTTTCATCCGTGGGTTCGTTCAGTTATGATTGTCAGTCGGCATACCGTCGGTTTTTTGTTGCAACACAGATCCTTTCGTCCAATTTAATATTTACTGCTTGTCAAATATTATTCAGCCCGCTACGCCTTCTCCGGACGATACTTGTAATTTTTATTTACATACCGCTTGTCGAAATTCATTTTTTACGACTGCAATTTGCCAATGGCCGACTCGTTGTAGCAATTATAGAATAATGGCTGCCCGGGCGTCGGTTAATCATTTCTTATTTGAGCCATTCGAAATATTTTTAATAATTACTCAGATAATTCTGAGCCTTCTTCGCCAGTCGTTTTAATTTAAGTTTTCCGGCCCACACCTTTTGCTGAAGTGGGCTTATTTATATGAGAAATAATTTAAGTTGTAGCCGGTTTAGTACGAGTGTGGCTCATAGAGGTTACTCACAGTATGTTAGCTGATAATAAACAGAATGTAAGTTTACAATGAAGTTCTACTTATAGTTTAATAATTTTATATGTCTCACAACTTCAAATAACCCTTACTTTGTGTCAAAAGTCCTCAGGCCATCGATAAACAGAAGCAGTGGCCGCGGCAAATTGAAACCCGACCGAGTGTGAAATGACCCCCGTCCGACTTCCTCCCGGTACTACACCGACATATTTAATACTTCTTTTCTTTGTATTTTGACTGACTATGTATGACAACGCTTGTTTTTAAAACATATGTATCCCACACATTAAAATTTTCCACCCACATAAGTACCCATTCCTCATAAAAATATGTTTCCTTAATCGAATTCGAATTACTAAAGCTACGATATTCATTTAAAACAAGTTTAAATAGTTTTTGATTCATCTGTTCCTTTATAAATTGGTTTTTAGGGTTCCGTACCCGAAGGGTAAAACGGGACCCTATTACTAAGACTCCGTTGTCTGTCTGTCTCCAGGCTCTATCTCACAAACCGTGATAGCTAGAAAGCTGAAATTTTCACAAATGATGTATTTCCGAGGCCGCTACAACAAAACATACAAAAAAAAAAACACCAGGTTGCACTCCGGGAGTGCAGGCAGAAGTGAAAACATGAATATTAACTTTATGCGTTTTGAATATTTTTTTGAGATTATGGAATGAAGAAAGAGCACAACTACTTTTTACTGTCATCACTTGCTATCGATATTGAGAGTTTCTCAAAAAAAACTTTTGTCCCTATGACTGTACTGGAAGGTATACCCCAACACGATTAAATATAATCAAAATTTAAGCACGACTCCATCTATGATTTTGAAGAATAAAAACTATACTCGTACTTTCATACTTGACTAACTACTTGACTTTGAAAAATTATAGATGGCGCAACACATTTTTTCTCACATGTCTTTCCTCGATTTTGAGGGTTCTGGTTGAGCTAAAATTATTCAAATATATATTTTGAGTTTATTGCTGTGGCCTGGATGCTAACCTAAAGATACTCCGGCACCATTTCATTTTATAAAAATAAAAACCCAAACTCCATCTATGATTTTAAATGATAATTACTAAGCCTGACACTATTGTCAAATTTCACATGTTTGAAACGTCATAAAATATCTTACCGACCTGTACTTACGGAATTTCTATAGAATTTCGGGTTTCACGATTTCGGGTATCACGATTTTGGGTTTCACGATTTCGGGTTTCACATTTCGGTCACGTGATACCTGTCGCGAGTTTATATATTTTTCCCCATACAAAAAGTGCTCAACGCCGCTAAAGAAGTTTTCACTTCAAAAATATTTAGCGGTGTCCTCATACAATAAACTTGTGGAACCGTAAATTATAACGTTGTTATTCATATATTTGTATGAAAAATAAAGTTAGTTTTTGCTGCCCAATTTTTTTTTGTATTTTGGCTAGTTTTAGGTGATAGATACGTTCATTTTTCATAGATAATTGTACGAAGCCCTTCGTGCGCGAGTCCAACTCGCACTTGGCCTTTTATAATGATTTTTCTAAATAATTAGGTGGCGATGACGCATGGCTTGTAAAGTGGGCAATTTATAGATACACGTTCGGACTACTAATTGCATTTCCTTTCCTTAATACTACTGTTACCTTAAATGCTTATGTGAAATAACTGCGAATCGAGGTATACACAATACACATTCATGCAATCAAGGCGAACAATTTCAAGTATTTCAGTAAGCCGCCGAACAAATGAAGCTCTAATCACGCCATCAAAATTGAATGAACTGTGAAATCACACTGAACTTTTCCGAATGTCGTAATGAGAGTAGCAATTTGTTTTTCCTTACAAATGGGAGCTGTTTTCACCTGACTGGCGCAACAGATGAAGTTTGGTCAAAGTTACAGGCGAAAAACTTGTTTTACAACTAAAGTTAAGCGATAGACGGTAGTCGCTTCCTTCGAAGTGTAGAATTCGAGAAATTGTAAACGAATAAAATAACTTTTACGAGTTTTTGTTATTATTTATATGAAGTTTGAATGGGATAATCATTTCATGACTATTTTTATTTGTACCACACAACAGGTCCTTATTCAGAAGCGGGCCTTACCAGTAGGGTACTTCAACTCAACGATCATTGTCGCCGCGTTGAGGTGTAGTCCCACGCGGCATTGGGCCCCACCGCTTAATTATCTCAACGACTGACGCTTTCTGTCACGTTCACCCTACAGACATTCACTTTCCTCTTCATTGTCGACATCAAACGCTCATTTTACACAGCTTGTCAACCATAAAGGGTTACTGTCCTAATTGTTTCCATAAAAAAATATTGCCGTCATTTAGATAAAGATGTGGGCCATTCGATATAATAGTACTTCTTCTTAATTTCGGGTCGTTTGATGGATCACATTTTCCATTAGCGCTGGGAATGTCTTAATTTCCTCGTAGTTGTTGGCTAAGTGGTAGGCAGGTTTATTCTATCAATCAACGGCAAGCGGCGGCCGGCGACAAGGCGAGTTATCACTACAAAGTGGCATCGATTGATCGCGTCACGACCGCCACCTCTTATCGTACTAATTACTGTATATTAGAGAACTATTTTGTGGGAACCATTATAAAAATGTCAAATTAAAGACTATACAGCAGTCTATTTCATATTGCTTTTGTTTATTTTGTTCTGCTATTTAATATTACGGAACTCTCTGATAGGATTTGAGGTGTTATATAATAATATGGTTCAAAAGCGCCTAATGAATGTACTGTTATAGCTAAGATGCTTTAAAACGATAATAAAACGAAAGTTAATCAGACGACAGTTTTTTTACTGACCCGTATGCAGTAAAAATGTAATTAAACTGAGTTAATGCAACTTCAATCTGCTTTGTAATGAAACCCATAATGCTACTTTGTGTACATTTCGTCGTAAAGTTTTGTTGCGAATTAACTGAAACCGTCCAAAGCGATGTTTACCTTAATCATTATTGTTTTATGATATACTTTTATTCGACTTTCCAATTTTTTATTTGACCTCTGTATAAGCACAAGCGTTTTAAGAAGTGTTTCGCATTAAAAGTGTAATAAAGTTTCTGACATGGCAGACTAAGTTATTATTCGAAGAATATTATAATACATTAATTTTATCCTCTCCGGGCTTGGATATTCTGTGAGTGAAAAAGCAGTTAAATATAACCGTGTAATAAATAATAATACGTACTTAAATATTTTTATTTCGGTCGATTAATCGCTTAAAAATTTCACTGTGATTTCGGCATTTCTAATTTAACCCGAAGATGGAATACTGAGGCGTAAAATTGTAGGGCAAGACGGGATGATTTTCGCGTCATCCAGACATAAAGGGCGTAATTGTTGCGCATCGACTGGAACTAATACGGGAGAAATGGAACGAGATAGGAGCTAAGAAGGATCGTAGAAAATAATTTATCCGCGACGGTAGAACAAAGGGCGGGCCACAATGGAACAAAGAAGCACCGGAACGGCCCGGTTTGTTTTCTGACGGAAGCCTAATATAGGGAATCGATTGGTCGTAGAACCAACGAAGGGTACGCTCGTTTCCGTTATACGATGAAAAAGTAAGAAATCAGTGTAAAATTGGGGCCTAATGATTTTGTTCGTTTATAAAGTGAATGTGTGTGGACGGGACTTACTTATTGTTAATGGCTCACAATACTTTAAATAACTAACGATAGATGTTGGTAAAATTTGTTCGTAAAGGATCTTCGAGATCATCGCTTGAGCAGTTAAATATCTGCTTGTTCTACGCATTTGGCACGTTTCAGCACGTTCTAAGCTATGGTCTTAGGATGCGATCGTACGATGCCTGTTTACATAGCTAAATCTATTGACAAAACTACCGTTGCTATTACGTTTTAATATAATTATTAAAGCTATCTCTCACTCGTTACCATCCTTGACAATAGTGTGGTCAAAAAAAATAAGTACAAGGTATAAGTGCATTGTAGAACCGAAAGTAAATAATAGTTATTAGGTACTAATTTACTTTTTGTATTAAGGGAGAAGAAACGTGTCAGAATAGAAGATGTGATTTCAGGATTTTGAAGAAAGGTCCTATTTATTTATCTCTATCTATCTTTGAGACGGATAAACTTTCTTCACTAAAGCCCTAAGAGCTTAGTCGAGAGTGTTAGACGTCAATTTTCAGTAAATTGTTGGATAGGTGACAGTGAGTGGAAACGTGCGATCTACCCTTGCAAGTAGTGGTGGTTGCCGCGTCCCTCAAATTTTTACATTCAGACGCTGATTTCACGTTTTCGAATTTCAAACTTAGAAACGTGATGCGAATGCAAAGTTTGTATCGTACGGACACTTCTTCTAATATTAAAATTGTAAGATGCAAGACTTTTTGCTCACACGTGTACGTGTAAAAAACTTTAAATGGATGCAGTTCTAAGTTTCATGGTTTAAAGTTGAATAGCAGTCCACCTGTGTTCCTCAGTACAAAAAATAATAGTATAGTGAGTATAAAATGAATTCACTCAAAATTATATAATCTATAGTATATCAACATCGTTTGGGCCCAGCCATAACTTTATTCCTCCAGTGGATAGTGTATAATTTTACCATAGGGATTATTGTTTAATAATAAGAATTTAATTTCAGCTACGTTTAACTGAATAACAGCATCGTAAAAGATTCGGGTTTCTTATTTGAGGGTTTTGAAGACAATTATACACAACTCGTTTCATTTATTTTTGATGAATTAAGTTTCAACAGGGTCTTGATTGTTTAACACGTGTTGTTAGTTTAAACGGAGTATAATAATTATTACTTGTAAATTGGTATAAAACTTCTTTGGTATTGGCTTGAGTTTGATTTGGTTCTAGTTCAGCCAAGTTGTTTCTCGTCGATACCCTAGGGAGTAGAGTTTCGCGATAAAGTCGGGCGGACGGCGCGTGACGCCGCGGCCGAATTATGTCCCGCGATAAAACTCCTCGTGCCTCCAGTTACGGGCAAGTTTCAAGTGGGCCACGATGCCCGTACTATTTTCTATTCATTATTATCGGATTACAGGCGTACCGATACGCCCGGCCGTCGTGGCGTGCACGAACTCCCGATACGCGAGCAAACCATTCGGACCAGCACAGACCTCTATCTATCAAGATTATCCTCCAAGACATACACTCTCAGGATACTAAAATCTTTTTAGATTCAGGAGGTTGCATGACTAAAAATTATCTGTCTGATGTTTCAGTGTCACAAGCTATCGAAATATAGGATTATTTTGCATTTACGTTGCACGCAATTTTATATGGCTTTGCAATGAAATCTTTGCCTGGAAACTATCCTATGTAACTGAATTAATATGATACAAAATAAAATTAAACCAATCACATAGTTTTTTTTCCAATTGTGATATTGGTGTGACATTATCTGTTAGAGGTATGTATCGAAGATGCTTAGCTTACAAAAGATTGAAAAACCTTAAGTATTTTTTACCAGATACGTTTGATATGTTACTTACGTCTGGTAGTAGAACCTCGGAATTCCCTAACAGCATCCTGACAAAAGAAGAATGTCTCTAGCGGGTACTCTGCTTCTTTCTCTGTTCCTCAGATCACCATAGAAAGATTCTCCATTTCTGACCTTTATTTTACTCCTAAGATTTTAATTATAAAAGTCACAGTACCATAAGGCACTGGATACTGTATCTTGCCAATCTGGTTGTCGTAAATAACGCATCGGGGCGCACGATGTCGTCCGAACGTCTCCTTTCTGTTCATAAATCTTGTTAATGAGCGACGCTGATCGTATACTGGATTAGATCGCGGATTAAGCCGATAGTGGTTCCTGTTTTCCGAAGTTCGCGCGGGAAATAGAAATGCTCCCCTTGTTTTTCGGAAGATTTAGGTAACTACACCAATGTATTTAGCTTCGTTCGCAGTCTATTAGCTGCGGTTGTGGTGATAATTTGCTGTTGTAGTTTGTATCGGTCTGTTCACAAAAAAAGGCAATGTACCCGTGAAATATACAGGTGTGTAATAAAATATATTTCAGTTTAATAAATCTCATTTGTACTCGAAAATAGCTCTCTAAAGTGAGTCAAATTGAATTGAACTCGATTATTCCGCGAAATTCGCGCCCACGGCTAGGTTTGTTAAAAATGTATCGTTTTGTTAAATAACGAGCACATCTGTTCTCGTTCAAGCACACGGGTTACACGGGGAAATGTTGGTTTAATGTTAAATTCTAGTGCTCTTATTGAATCGCAATATTTCAATGAATGTTGTTGTTAAAATATGAATTATGAAATGTAGTTTATAATTTTTCCGAGGAAACAATAATTATGTTATTATGCGAAAACCTTAATATGCTTATACTATGTATTAATTTCAATTCGGAGAAATAATTGGGACAAAGGGACATACTAATCATTGAAAGGCCGGTTCAAAGTGCTACTTTCTTTCCACCTGTTTAAAAGTTTACGAGCGATATATTTGAACCTTGAAGTTTCCAACCGAAGGTCTGAGACATTTATTATTCGATCCTCAATTTATATTACGTGTACTAGATTTCTACCACGACAGCTCAACTAAGCTTTCGGGTGGGAGGATGTATAAATCTAACTAACATGCGGTGAATATCAGGGACAAAGACGATGTCAGCCGAACTGAAGGAGCTTAATACAAGGGAATAGGTAGGCCAGGTAATCCAGCTTAGGGGGGGAGGATTACACGTAAAAGCCTAATGCTCTGTACACCGCGAACACCGCAGTTATTTGATCCTTTCGCGTCTTAGTAGAGGTTCGGTTGCAAATTATTGTTCACGCCACAATAGGCGACGTTGTACAACGCAACAATGCGTACTCGGGTCTCGTGCCTTAAAAGACGAAGTGCCATTATTAATGGGCGCGCCGATAAGAACATCGGCATGCGGCAACGTTAACTACAAAACGAAGATATTTTGTTTCTCAATGTGGGAATTCGTATCTATTTACCATCTTAGATGGGTTCTGTGTGTTAAATTAGAAAATTATCAACAACATTTCATTTAGGGATTCTCACCTTTTATTGCGGGAATGCTGCTGTCTTGGTTCATAGTGATGAGTCGTACGTTGACCATAAATAAACAACTTGTAAATAGATTAATGACTTCCTTTTATTTTCTAGCCTTCTGAATAGTGGATAAAGTAGTATATAGTGAGTATGTTTTCCATATTTACAATACACCTCTTCCAGGAAATAAGTTTATGGCAGAACTTATTCCCAAGTCGGTTAAAGGTTTATCTAATTTAATACAGTATGTAAAGTAATAGTTACTTTGTTTGTAACAAAAATAATTAATTTTATTTTACCACAGACAGTAAAAAGAATTAAGTAATTAAAGGAATTAAGCCTCTGAAGTGGAGAACGTTTTATTTTCATACATTGCTCCTAAAATGTACCTATCTGTGCAAAAGCTGTTCGTATTCATTTAAAAAACAGCAGATTATGCAAATCCTAACATGTAGGTACAAAGCTTATTGTTTGAATGTAACCCGTGCGTGTAAAACATACTCGCGCAAATTGTTCAGGCCATGTTGCTTTATATCTAAAATCTTAATTTATTCAGCCATTATTGAGATGCCTATTTGTAGTCATTATACATACTTATTATCTTTTTTAAATAGCACGTGTAAGTTTATATTTTTAACATAAAAATAATGAGTGTTATTATAACACACTACACACTAAGTTATAAGTGGGATTACTTTAGCAATTGCATCAGTGCGCTGCTAATTGAAATTACTTTCTATAGTACCATATCGCATAGCTTTGTGAAGGGGCTAAGTGAAATAACGTGCCAAGCGGTACCAGTGTTTAATTTGACGCCGATGTCTTCGGCACCTTAGATGTGGCTGGACAGGGACACGGCGGCTAACACGCCATTGTTTGCAAATGGCAACAACAAACGTGCACTTATCCCGTTGCTACCATCGACAGAGATGGCAAATACCAAAACAGCTACGAGTGAAAAAGCAAGGAAACAAAACTTATTTTACGTCACGAAAACATTATATCCGTGTAGATAGTAGATAGGTGACAAATTTTATAACCCAATTTAATAATACTACGGTATTAATCGGAAACTGGTGTTGGTGTCAGTTTTTCTTGTGTTGCCACGCTTATTGGGATGGAGGAAAAACTGGACTTTAGCTGAATATAAAGAGGCTCGATGCGAGAGGCGGGCGCGTGAGATGTTATAGTTTTTGCTATGAAACTCGCCGCTAGCGGTGCGAGCGAGACGTGTCCGTGTTTTGTGCTCGTTTGGGTGAAAGACATGCCGCCTGATATTGCTAAATGGATATAATAAGCTACAGCAAGGTTTTGTTCAGAGTTGAAACAGTATATGAGTAGGTATTAAAGTTAATAAAACACATATTTGTCACTATGCACTTTACCATCTATAAGTTAAAATCCACAAACGAAAAACACAAAACACTATCCATTTAAAAATAAAACACGCTTTTATTCTAAAGCTGTCAGTATATTGTGCGGGATAAACGCACAGATCTCCAGCGTCCATTGTCCCAGGAAATCAGCGCCGACAATCTTCCCGGGATCGGGATCTTATCCGGGAGTCCCGGATCGGATCCCGTCGCGCTGCCGTTCCCGGATGTCCCGCGACGTCTGCCAGGATTATCAACACGTACTACTGTACTATACACGTTTTTCCTTCTTTGTTATTAAGCTACGTCTGCAAACAAACGGTACTTTGTAGTTTTTCTGTTACTACTTTGAAACTATACGGTCTTAATAAGAAATGAACAAGTTTGTGAACAAATAAGAGATTCCTTGGTTATCCTTTGTAAATTGTTCAACTTTTAATTTTGTTTTGTGATTTGGCAGAAGACTCTTTTAAATAAAATATTGTAGTCCTTTGTTTGCGATTTAAAATTAAACCTTGCACTTCTGAAAGCACATATTTACGTTGTTTCATTAATTGAAGATGCCATAGTGATTAAAGGTATTTAGGCTTTGCAAATTAGATTTTTACGAGTATACTGTGGCCGTAATAGGGACACACCATCACGGCTATAGTTAGCATTAGCAGTACATGTAATAATAACTTTATGTCGGCCATTTTAAATTCTCATTACAGTTGGTAATCTCCTTAGGTAATGTACCTTTACTTTAGCTTTCAGTTTACTGTTGACTTTACTTTTAATTAATCGGCTTAGAGCACGATACGTTCTATAAACCTATTAACTCAGGTCTCATACAAATGTTTTTATCCTTTGTGTCATTAATTAAAAAGGTTTTAACAAAGAGCTTAAAAGTTCTGTGACTAACGATTTATTTCACAATAAGATTATTAGTTTAACTCAAGTACATAAATACAGTTTTTTCTTTCTATTTACTACATTTTTTACAAAAAGTTTGAATTTCTTTGATATATTTTACCATGTCTGCGATTTTTCAGATGTCTTACACAGAATAGTTGACAAAGCATTTGTATACAATCTGAATCTGAACTGAATTCAATAGAAATCTATAAAATTTGTTCTCATAGTGGGTCCACTCCGCAATGTTATTGCCACGTAAATAACTTTACAAGACATATCCTTCTTATCTCATAAACTAAGTAATCAGAACGCATCCGTTTCATTCGTAATATCTTATATTCTTTACTCCTCCTCACAGCCGATTAAAACACGTAAGCAATAACGTAAGGTTTTTAATGAGTGTTTTCATTTGATGTGTTGTAATGAGCTGTAATAAGCTGCAATTCTCAGGTCTCTCATCTCTAATCAAAAAATTGAATATATCCGTTACTTTACGTTACTTTACTCAGTAATCAGGCAAGGTATTGCGATTAGCGTAGGCAGAGATGGGCTAGTACTAAGTTATGCTCCCGTCTTGTGCTCTATTGTTGATGAACCTTTCGTAAATTCCTATTCTGGTATGACGAGGAAATATCTAAGGTATGACTCAGTCTATCTATCAATACTCTTGGGCCCTTCAATATTTACTTAACTTAGAGTTGCTTAACATTTTTTTATTTGCATCTAAATATTAGGTGCAAGTGTCGTGGTCAGTGGTCATCTCTTTCTTACGCTACCACTCATAACGTAACTTTAATTTCAGATATTTGAATTTACATATACAGAACTTGCTGTTCCTGGCTTTTGACTATCTGTGTACTAAAATTCATTTTAATCTGGCTAGTAGTTTTTGGCGTGAAAGCCAGACAGTCTTCCTTTTGTATTTATAGTGTGAATAACTACAGGCCAATATCAGTACTCCCAGCTATGTCAAAAATAATAGAAAAACTTATAAACAAAAGATTAACAAATTATCTAACAACATTCAACCTGATATCTAGTAACCAATACGGATTCATAGCTGGTCGATCAACTGAGGATGCACTTAGAAGCCTCACTGAAGCAATAGTTAAAAACATAGATAACAAATCAAAATGCATTGGAGTATTCCTAGATCTAGCAAAAGCATTTGACACTGTCTCTATTCCGATCCTTCTAACAAAGCTACAGGACATAGGAGTTAGGGATAAACAGTTAGATATCTTTGTAAGTTATTTATAAGCAGTGACGCAAAAATTACTTATGGTGTACCACAGGGAAGTATACTGCGGCCCACATTATTTCTTATATATATTAATCAGTTGTGCGACATGAAATTTCTTAAAACCAAAATCGTAACTTTCGCAGATGACACAGCAGCTATATTTTATGGAAAAAATTGGGACGAAACCACAAAAATTGCAGAAAATGGTCTCAAAGAGATACTCCGTTGGCTTAACAATAACAAACTTACCATTAATCTTACCAAAACCAAATACATAACCTTTTCCATCACAACCCCAGGACTGCCAGCTAGAGATTCAATTTCAATTAAAGCACATACATGTACAAATACTGAACCCAACCTATGTAACTGTAGTTTACTGGATAGAGTTTCCGAAATCAAATATCTCGGAGTTTGGTTAGACGAAAATCTTAACTGGCACAAACACATTGAACTCTTATCCAACAGAGCTAGAAAAATTATGCCCATATTTAAAAAATTAAGACACATTA
>NWSH02000437.1:5920705-5932087 GCA_002382865.2 Heliothis virescens | reverse complement strand
GAGATCCGAACTTGACCATTTCCTGTTAACTTTATTTTATTTTTCTAATATTCATTCTAGTATAAAGACGTAATAATTAGGATAAAAAAGTAGAAATGTACGTAGATCTCAAATAATTAATGTACTGTTACTTATAGCACAGGCTTAGTTACCTAGTTTAAGTGACAGTGTATCTTAATTGTAATTGCAACAAAGTCTGAACAATAAACGTTTTTATTATATTATATATTATTATATTATAATATAAAGTAGGGATTTCACTCACTAGACTAAAACTGACATATGCAGGAAGCTAAAGCAAATTAGCAACATGCTATTTCTTCCTTGAGAATTTAAATAACATTGATTTAATCAGTTTCAAGAATGATAGTTATTTCCCTGGCTAATGATAACTAGTTTATAGCTTTATAGTTTAATTACTGAATTGCGTTCTCGTGGTTATATGTACGTGGTACTAATGACGATTGCTTAGGAAAATAAGGAACTATAAACGGTTTCTAGTGCATATACTAGTTAATTAGCCTGTAACCTCGCAGATTCGTAATTAGTTTATAATACGTAATATTTCATTCGTGCTTCCTACATGGAAATAAGGATAGTTTGCATGGGTTAATTCTGCGGAGGGAATAATGTTAGAGGTATGTTTGTGTAAGTACTCTCTTACATGTGGGTCAAATGATAATGCGTCCTAAGTAAACGGTGAAACTTTAATGCAGGGAAACGGATTTTGATTTATTATGAAAACAGATTCGTTTTAGGAAATGCGATGTAGGTACTATTATAATCGTTGATATTGAGAGAGACCCAATCACGCCTGAAAACTTTAAAGGTTTTTGGAAACAAATATGAGCATACAAAGATTCGTCCCGTCTTTATAGTCAACTTATTATCGCTAGCTTATAAATGCTAGCCCTTAATATATTATCAGAATATTAAGGGCTAGCGTTTATAAGTCGCAGTTCTGAAACGGCCACAGAGTAGGTACTTACCCCTTAGGGTGGTTGAACTCTTAGGTTAACAGCCTTTCCCTTAAATATTTTAATTGCCAATAAAATTACCCGACGACGTGTACATCTGATTGCACCATTAATTCAGGAGTTATCTACCCCAATTTAATTACTTATTTACATTTAATGTACCCCAAAACGAAACGACTCCTGTCGTTCAACTGCCGACGTCCAATTACTTTACTCATAAATTAAAACACCTTTAAAATGTTAATGGTTATACATGGAAACTACTGTAAGACTGAGCCTAATGAGCTTAGTATGTAGAACAACGGATTGTGTGTGTCAGTTGTTGTGAATGTTATCCTTAATTGATTTGACATGTCCGATGCTCAGTGGGTTACGGCTCGTGCTAACAAAAATAAGGGCGGTCGTACGCTTGATGGTATTCCGTATGATTGCTACTGATCCATTGTTTGTTCAGCTAAGTACCGTGGCAGTTAATACGGTTTTGTACGTGCTTTTACTGCGGTACCTTTGTCACTTAGTGGAGCGGGTTTGAGCTCCCTTGTTTTTGTAGCGTTTAGTCGGTATGGTGCACAGATGAGCAACGGATGTAAAGGATTAAAGGTAGGTATACTTTTTTTAGGTTTGCTGAAAGAGAACTGTTAAATTACCCTTTGAGAATGTACTTACTTTTTTTGTTTAATTTGTAGTGGCTTATTTTTGTTATTCTGGCTGCTCCTGCAGCTTCAAAATGCTGTCTTTCTTTAATCATATACTTACACCATTGTATGCTGTATTCTGATGGACCCGGTTTCTTCAATGTCAAAAGTACACTCTTTAAACTTTTTCTCAATTCTATTCTCCTTATTCCGTCCAAGGAATTTTTATTTTATTCAAATGGCATAGCAGGTGCATGCTTTAATGAAGTTCTCTCACTATTTTTCAACGTTTTGTTAACCAAGTACAGACATACTAATGTAGAGTGATAATAATGATGTAATTAAATACTTGCTATGCTATCATAAACCTCTACATTTAAGTCACATCAACCGTAGCTTTATTCACAATTCTATTAAGAACAAATTCACACGAATGCATAAATTCTATACCATGCAGCAGTCAGATAAAAATGCGAACGGACACTAACTACTCACAATGAGCTAGATGAAGTGGCATTTACATTGGTAATTTTAATTAACCGAATGATAAGTTAAGCGATAGGCCTTAGTATACGCTATCTTATGAACTACTTATACTTAACGCGGGCTATAAATAAATCATCCTGACTGGGTAATCGCGTCTGGACTTCAGAACTTGTCGGATGGTCGTCGAGTAGTTGGCGCAAATTAGCGAGTGCGCGCTGCGATAGCGCTGTTTGTAAACAGGCTTGGTCCAAGTGACGAGCCGATAGCGTGACACTACTGATAACGACTCTGCATGGAACCTAGGTTACGCTTTATCAGTGTATTTATGTAGCTCTGGAAACAGATAGTAAAACATTGCGATAAAGCACTTACTTAACCCTTCTTTCTGTTTCAGGTAATGCATCTTCTTTGTGAGCCGTTGAAATGAATACAGATGTAAGTCATATTACAGTCAATATTCAGTGAGAGTTCAAAACGCGAGTATTATTTTCCAGATTAAAAGTCTTCTCTTTCTTCCTAAGTAAGTATGATAAGTAGCATTTATAAATGCTCATTTCCCCGGGTGTCATATAAGTTCCCGAACCCAGAGTAGACAAAAACATATAAACAAAATAGTTCAAGAAACCTTTATGAAGTACGATATCATAAAATCGTATGAAGCTGATAAAATTTGTATGAAGCTTCTCATAGTTTAAACCACTGATTACGGTTCGAGTCGCGTGGCTGCGCATCTTTCGTTCTAATTATCAGCACCCGCCCCATAAAGCCCGAGGATGTAATATAAACTCCTCTAGTCGTGCAGCTTAAGACTGAAGAGGGAGACAACCCTATACAAATCTAGGGTGCTCATCTCTCTCTACCCGATGCGCGCTACTCGCTGCAATGTTTGATAGTAATTATCCACCCCGGATAGCTGTAATTGCCCTTTCAACCCTTCTTTGCACATTTAATATTCAGGGTAACAACTTCAAATTGCTTACAACATTTAGATATAGATTATTTTCAGTTTAGATAAGTTGGACGCGGTTATGAATTTTAACTGTAAGGCACGGAGGGGTAAGACGTGACTGATAAGAGAGCGGCGCGAAGTACAATGCTCGGCGGTAATCAAGTGTTAGTACAAAGTGTACCAGTTCTCCCCTTAGCGTTTCTCGCGCTATCACTTCCTACCATTATCGGTTTGGTACGCAGCGAAACCTGGCCCTTAACTAATGTCTCCTTTTGTGACCGCAGGGCCGGTTTAATCAGTTGTTTATATTATTGCCAGCAACTGCGCGATTTAATCGTTCGTTTACCGTTTCTCATTGTATCTCGTTAAATGGTAGCGGCTTTTCCACGGCCCTGCGCCATGCGGCAGATAGAAAATTTATAGGGGAAATGTTCAACCGGCGATATTTGTTTAGGATTAAGAGATTCAGCTGTGCGTCGAGTTAAACGATAAACAAAAGCTGTGTCACCGCAAACTGCTGTTTGCTTAATTGTACATGCATGATAACGCGCTGACGGGCCCCTGAATTCGGGATTTTAAAGTTTCAAGAGAAGGCTTAAAATATCGCGTCAGTTTACGCGTACACGGCAAGAAAGTTACGCGTAAGCCCGAGGATCCCAAATCCCAACCTTAACAACAATTAGGCCAGCCTTTAAATTTAATTAGTGGTGGCTTACTTTGTGGGTGTACCTTAGGATTTAATAAGCGCATTCCGTTTTCTGTAGATCTTAGTTGCAGATAGCATGCTTACAAGGAATAACAGAAATCCGTTTCCATCTAACTATGCCTACATGCACTTTGTATTGTGGAAAGTATGAGTCTTTTTGCACAGTAAAATACCGCTTTAGCTGCTTTCTCGCAAATTAATAGGTGTAATAAAACCGATGCAAACAGTAATACGTCAATTGAAATACAAAGCATTTGTTTTCCAGTTACGTCCGTTTCAAAATTGCCTGCACTTTAATGTGTAAAACTGAACATATCGCAAACAGAGTGTCGTGTATGTGACGGGAAGCAGTGAGCGTCGCGTTGATGTCCGGTGTCGGCTGGGGAAGACAGTCCGCGGCGCGCCTGACGCATCCACATTAAGATAATCGAATGACCGTCCATTCGTTAGTTAATTAAACACGATACGCCCGTCGTCGCGATCGTACCGATTAATGACCTCAATTAAGCTAATCAACTCTTCGCAGATTTACGTTCGTTCACAAATAACGATACGACAACTGTGTCGTTTGTTCCCCACCGAGGGACCTGACCCCATGAAAAGCGATTAACAGTCTATTTATGGCGGATGATAGGTGATATTTTAGGCGGCGCAACACAAATAGTTGAATTAACAAAATTACAAACACCTGTTTCCCTAATGCTATAAGTCGTTTATCAGACGGCGTATCGTTTTACCAGCAAATGAAGTCGTCTTATATGTTAATCGTTAGATTGATGGGATGTTCGAATGTTCGTCCATACAACGTACACATATAATAAACTCATTTAAAAATACAGTTATTTTACATGCATGTATATCGGACAGTGACATACAAACGGCAAAATAAACGTCTACATAAATTAATTTACTGAAGCCTCGCTCATGCTGATTAAAATGTGTTAAAAATGCAGGGTCTCATCAACATAATAAATTGGCTTCCGACGGCCTCTTGTTAAGTCCCTTTAGCGAGCCTTTAGTTATTTGAAAATTTGCAATAAAAGTCTGTCCTTCTAGAAAAGTGGCAACATATTACAGCAAAGTTGTTCTAAGATCTAGAAAACCAGAAAAGCCATGTCACATAATGTTAGCAGTTTATCGAGGTAGTTCTCACAACGCGTCCCCACACGTTCTCTAATTCCGTCCATTGAATTCAAATTGAAGAGTAAAATGTCCGGACATTGGACTGGGCTGCCGTGTATTGGAACCGAGCGTTTTAGCTAATAACTTAATTCCTCTGGGATTGGGCATGTGTGTCGAACGATGTGACCTGTGTTTTGAGCGGCGAAAAAACATTATCCTATTATACGCGTCATATTTTGTTTGGCAACAAAGATTTTTGGATTGTTGAATTGGATTTTACTAACTAGATAGGGTAAACATAACAATAAATAAGAAAATAAGTATATTTGGCATTCCACTTTTAGTATGCAGTAAAGTTTAATAGTTTGCTGCATTCAAAATGTTTCTTCTTACGAACTACAAAGTTTCTGCTTAGTAGAAATGGGCCTCAAGTTGCACGTTATTGAATTGGCTCAGCTACTCCATTTACTGGCCGAGTCATGAATATTCCTCATGTGCAACATACTCGTACGCGGACGCTCGTGAGTTTCGTTTTACGCCATTTAGCTGTTTAGAGCAACGGCAATTCTCTGCGAATTGAAACGCGGTAATGACCATTGTAGGCGCCTAGCGTAAACGCTCTTATTTGCATCGAAACGTGTTCTAGTGCATTGCTTTCCTCGTCCCGTATTGCAAGTACTAGGAATGCGGCCAGTTTACTACCTAGTTGATTGCTTATGTTTTAGTGGGAAAGCAAATCTGGTTTAATATGTAAAAAGCAATTTAGAGCTTCAACGAATCCGATTAGTCTCCGTTGCGATCGTAGTTCAAAGCCAAATTGCTCCTTTATCTCTCCAATTGCCAATTAGACTATCAAACGCTTGGCTTTTCGAATCTGAATGATGTGTTGTAATGACCTTTATGGCAACTGTAGTTCTTCCATACTTTTCCTGTCACTTCATAAACCCCCATAGTTAATAAATTTATGGAATATAGATATATAGTACTATCATCTCCGTATGAGTATATTACAGCCTATTAGATCTTTTGCTCCATATATTGGCAGTCTTATCTTTACACGTTCGAGTGCACTCATAATTTCTGCTAGCAGGGTGTAACGGTTGGATCATCTCCGCGTTTCGTGCTCAAAGGGATCCATCATGTTCTTTAGCCAACGTAAATTGGCCTACTGCGCCCCTCCCGCATTCCACTCAAGAGGAAGCTAATGATGGTTGTATCTGAAGTGTTGGAGTTCTCGTTCCATTGGTTCTTTATATCGTGCAGTCGGAGCCCATCGCGGTCGACAGAGATTAATCGACCGCCGCCTCAGAAGGTCGTATTAGCTATAACGGCATCCGGAAAATTGCTCGATTTTTCCACTCACGCCCCTTGTTGCCGCGTCTGCGTCTACATATTGACAATAAACCCTATACGATACAATATAAACCGCAGCACTTCACAGCTATACAAACTTCAAGAAACTATATTTATGTCACCATTGTTTAAAATCTGAAGTAGGTTATGTTTTGTATGTTTAATGTTTTATCAAGATCGTTTGTTCATGCTTAAACGTAGTTCCAGGAAAGTGGATTACTAGTTAGAGAAATCGCGTAGGTGTTTCACAAGTTGTTTTATTCATATTCCAACAATAGCTGACGGATTAGTTCAATGATAATTTAATACTAGACCCTTAGGAGTAAAAAACTGGAATCCATTTTTGACGTATTTTAGACATTACATAGCGACGATTAAAAAGTATAACAAAAGAACCATAAAAAAGCTATTGAAAAGTTCCTTAATTGCATTTGATTTTATTCACTAAAATGAATTTCCTATATATTATAATTAGTATTCCGAATTTTTTGTAGGATACACATTTGAAGTACACACAGCTTATTGAACAATTAATTAGTTAATAATTATTCGTTTATTGCCTTGGCGTTACAAATTTTTAATCGTCTCTCTTAAACTTGTAATTTTCTTAAATTTTCATCAAATGACAGAAATGTCGCCATGAATTTGTCACGCATTTTTTTTGAAAACGTATTTTTATTACTTGAACACTTACTGTGGGGCAAATTGTAAAATATGGACGATTAAACGCGTGATTTACTCGTGCCGTTTGGTTGCACACCGTGCGGATTCAACTAGGAAATTATATTACACTGAGAAATGATACTGAATGGATTCTAAGGTTATTATAATTCGCGTAGTGTGTCCGCGTTTTAAAAGATGTTTATGATAGCTGTAACTGCGAGTTATGTCTACACTAAAGTAATAAGTAAGGCTCATGGGTTACGGGCTTTGATTTGTTTGTGAGTTGAACTACTGGTTGTATATTTTACACTCGTTGACTACAGACATTTATATAAACATGGAGAAAGTTTTCACACTTTTTAAAAAAGTTTGTTTTACTTACTGGCAATAAAACGGCTATTTCTTTTCCTGATAATACAATTCTCAGAAAAGCTTTTCCTATTTTGATGCCATGCAGTAAAACCTATCGAAAAATAATTGAAAGATGCCAATGTGAATTCATTTTATGCAGTTATTCGAAGCTCTTAGCTGTAATCGTAGCTTCAAAGCGAATATCTTTAGACGATACATTTACGGCAGATCATTTCACTTCTCGTGAAACCTTAAAGTGCAGCTTTTAAGAGAGCGGGTGATATGAGCGGTTCGCGTAAGCTGTTCGAAGTTTGAACGCATCTGTGTAGCCGTATAAAATTGTAATAAAATAAAGAGCTTTCATATTACTTAGCAAGTTATTTAGGTTTTAGTTAGAAGAGAGAAAATTTTAGCTGATAAGCATATTGTTAAGAGTAGTTAAAACCACGTGGAAATGTCGCAAAATGAATTCCTTTTACTTTTGTCCTGAGATAATTTTTCAGATGTAGCTACTGTATTGTTATTGTTTTGTTATTTTAGAGGTCTATTTAAGGTGTATAAATTCCAAGTCACGCTCGTGTTTCTGCTGATCTCATGGCGCTGGTCTTATTATTCACTGAACGTTTCTTCTTTTGTGTCCGGAGCGATATCAATCTGCGATCGTCGGCGCGTAGTGACGCCTAGGGCTTTGGTCTTCACCTATCTACGTGTAATTGCAATGCCCTATAGGGCGAGACTGGTTTTACTGCTACACATACCTAATGCCCATACTGAGAACGTGTAAGTCCGTCCGTCTGCCAATTAATTGCCAGCCTCAGTGACCAGTACAAACGCCGAAACTATAAATTTTGCCTCGTGATGACCGTGCGATATATCTTTATTGAGTAGAACATGTTATCAACAACTTTATTTCTTTTTTAACGCACTGGACGTTTTTATTCGAGTTTTACAATACACATTGGATTCGCCAACGTGTTTAACGGGCCTATATATCTTGTATTTTAACAACGTTCAGTGTTCACATAAATTCTTATCTAATAAACTCAAATCGAAAATGTTAATACGATTTTCAAATAAGTTGGTATTAATGATTTTAATCTTTGTCTCGTAGGACATAAATTTAACTGCCATTTAATTTAATCAAAGTTTATTTCCGTAAATCGTGTTCTAGAGAAATTTTAATGGCACTATAAAACTAAGAATCTTGCTTTATGGTTGTACATTGTATAACACGCTTTATGCATTCACTAGTCAACACATAGCGAGAATTGCAAAAGAGTATCACGATTTCCATATATTTATACATTTGCAAGCCTGATGATTTTGAGGAGCAGTTTGCTGGCGAAAAATCCCGCGTGTCCGCCGTGTGACGTGTGGATTTACATACAAAACCGCGGCCATGACCGGTTCAACGATAGCGTGGCATTCCTAATCGGTGGACGGCTGTCAATCAGCATCTTGACAAGCCTTCGCGAAAGTAACATGTTCTGGATCACTGGCCACTTGATCCAGATTAATGTTTAGCAGTAATTTGGGTAACGTTCGCTCATTGCGCATCGGAATGTTTCTGTAGCTTAGCTACTACTTCTTTCTATTATAATAATACCTACTACATACATGTATATTAATTTATCATTAAAATGATCACATTTTATCTGATTGAATTTTGGAATTATAAGATTGATAAAGCCGATTGTAGGTACTGTTTAAAGACGTCATGAAATTACCGATGATGCGGATAAAAGATATACCTAACCAATCAGTTATCAGGTAGTACCTACTGGACGACTTCTAATAGACAAAACACTACCTTCCCGATTTTAAGTAATTGAAATGTTCAGCAAAATTGACGTAGTCAAAAGCAGGTTTATATGGAATGTAGAAACTTGAAATCCACAGGTTGACGTCTGAGAGACGCCGCTAACTGCCGGACACAACTCACACAACTCGGACATTGTTTGACTAATAGCGAACCGTAAACTAGCGGAGTACGAGTCCACTTTCCCATATTGAAGTTCTGACGGGCCCCGGGCTCAATTGTTTGATTTGAGATATGCTATGGGTAATAAAGGAGTATTGGGAAAGTTGGTTTATCGGACAATCGTAACGTGTTTACATCGCCCGCATTTTATCTAAGATCGAACAAATTACTATATCGGTTTGATGGGAATATATATTTGAAGATCAAATACTATTCACAGTTAGTTAAGACATATTGGTATCTTTGATAGTTAAGATGAATATGTGAGATTATTGCTATGATCACAATACTTAGCTTGCGAAGTAATGACGTACATTCAGGAGATTCATGTTGCATTTAGTGGATTTTGTAGGTTAGCGAATAACTGCTTGGCCATGAATAGCTTTTTTATTCTGCTATTACTAAATTATTTGTGTACTTTGGTTAAACTACAAAACGTGAAATACTGAAGCTACAAATTCACAACAGTCAGACAATTTGTCGTGCTGACGTTACCGGGACATAACTCTCTGAGGGCTATTTTGCGAGCCGTTAAAATGGTGCATAAAGTACGTTTGTAAAATTATGACTCTTATTCGACCGTTAAGAAAATATTTTCTACATTCCCATATTGTAAAAGTCCAAACTGATATAACAGTTTGCCACGAATACAATTACATTATGTTGGAATAAGTAGCCGTATATTTACAAACTTGTTCCTATTGAGCAATTTTGATCAATGACATGCAGTCCCAACAGAAAATGGTCTCAGAAAAGCAATACAATGGAATGCATGCGATAATCTATCAACGCTTCACAAATAAGCGGGCGCTGCATATTTCGCGGACAGCGGCGCAGCACTAGCGACTAGGACGGGCCGCTACAGTCGCGTAAAACGATAAGCTCTGTGATTTATGACTTATAAACGTAACACTTCCGCAGGCTTAGCACGCTAGATTTACACAACAATGCCTGACTATTCTGTAGTACACTACAAAAGGTCGCGCAAAAGCAGTCGTTCTTCGTTCCACGGGACTATTCATTCATTCATTCGTTAATTCTATTTATGAATGTCATAAAGCCCGGGCAAGTACTACCGTACAATCTGTGGCCGATACAGACGTGCACAGTGACATCTTTATGTGTAATTGTGATACATAATGGTACGCCAACGTCGTATCGAGATTTATCGCGTTATATTACGTAGATCTGTAATGGTGTCTTCGTAATGTACATAAAACATATAATGAGTATGCATACCTATGACAAACATCGCCGGGAGGTTTGCTTACTCGTTAATTAACTTATGCGTGTGCCAACAATAAATCTACAGAATAAATAGCTTATATCATAATAAAACAAATAAAGCGATTTCGTTAAACGAATAGGGGAATAATGAACAAAACACTATATTATGTTGGTTTAGACAGTTTATGATTTAAACAGTTATGGCTAAGTTAAAATTATGGTACTTGGAAAGTTTCTTTACTTACTTAGATTTATAGGATACAGAATAAAGTTAGATATATTTACGAAATAAAAATAACCTGAAGATGTTTGGTAAAAGCATCAATCATGATAGTGAACTTGCTCGAATAAAAGTAGGCAGAATCGAAGCATTCTTTATAATAGCTTTTCGTTTTATGAAGCAAATCTCGTACAATCGAGTTTAACTTATCGTCACTAAGTAACCACTAACAACGCCGTTGCTACTACTAGACCTATACATACATACACTAGGTAGGTACTTGTATTGTTTACTAGGTACTACTAATCTTAACTACACCGATTGGTACTCCTAATAGCGTAGTTAATGTTTGTTAGATATTTCTCAATTAGTGAGTATTTATTGGGTATTAATTTCACCGAACTATAGGTTGACTTAAGTTACACCAATAATTGGTTGTTACAACGAATATGTCTGTCCTAATTAAGTGATATACCTACAAACATACAATCCCTGGTAATATTATAAATGCGAAAGTAACTCTGTCTGTCTGTCTGTCTGTCTGTTACGCTTTCACGCCTAAACCAGTGAGCCGATTTTGATGAAAGTTGGTACAGAGATAGAATAGACCCTGAGGAACAACATAGGCTACTTTTTATCCGGGTACGGGAAGAAGTTCCCTCGGGAAGCTGGCGAAGCCTCTGGCAGAAACCAGTTTACAATATTTTTAGTT
>NWSH02000437.1:5902141-5919041 GCA_002382865.2 Heliothis virescens | reverse complement strand
AACAAATAAAGCGATTTCGTTAAACGAATAGGGGAATAATGAACAAAACACTATATTATGTTGGTTTAGACAGTTTATGATTTAAACAGTTATGGCTAAGTTAAAATTATGGTACTTGGAAAGTTTCTTTACTTACTTAGATTTATAGGATACAGAATAAAGTTAGATATATTTACGAAATAAAAATAACCTGAAGATGTTTGGTAAAAGCATCAATCATGATAGTGAACTTGCTCGAATAAAAGTAGGCAGAATCGAAGCATTCTTTATAATAGCTTTTCGTTTTATGAAGCAAATCTCGTACAATCGAGTTTAACTTATCGTCACTAAGTAACCACTAACAACGCCGTTGCTACTACTAGACCTATACATACATACACTAGGTAGGTACTTGTATTGTTTACTAGGTACTACTAATCTTAACTACACCGATTGGTACTCCTAATAGCGTAGTTAATGTTTGTTAGATATTTCTCAATTAGTGAGTATTTATTGGGTATTAATTTCACCGAACTATAGGTTGACTTAAGTTACACCAATAATTGGTTGTTACAACGAATATGTCTGTCCTAATTAAGTGATATACCTACAAACATACAATCCCTGGTAATATTATAAATGCGAAAGTAACTCTGTCTGTCTGTCTGTCTGTCTGTTACGCTTTCACGCCTAAACCAGTGAGCCGATTTTGATGAAAGTTGGTACAGAGATAGAATAGACCCTGAGGAACAACATAGGCTACTTTTTATCCGGGTACGGGAAATAGTTCCCTCGGGAAGCTGGCGAAGCCTCTGGCAGAAACCAGTTTACAATATTTTTAGTTTTTGTCTTATATAATTCAAGATGTCAATAAAACACAAGCTTTGATCACTACGCCTTTTCGAGAAAAATTGCTGATTTTGGACCTACTTACTTATAAAAATTAAAACATAAATAAAATTGTGGCTTATGATTGTTTCGTTAACTACATCATCGCTAACCACTGCCAGATGATAGAGTCAGCGGTTTCAATAAATTTCCTTTATAAATTAATCTGTAGACTTCCGTCTGTGTGGCGGTTAGCCGCAAATTCGAAACATACCTAGCCTAGGTAAAAATTGAAGCTTATTCACCAGGTGTTACACTTAGTTGTTTGTCTGATGTGCCTCGTTTACGTTACTTAAAGTATTATTGCTCAAATTTCAATCAAAATTGAATAATAACAACGAAAGTGTCCCAAAAATATTTGACTTTAACTAATAAAATAAGCATTTTTTTTAAAAAAAAACCTCTCGGCTGTTTCTACACAAAATAAAAACTGAAACAGAGTTTCAAAATTATTATATCATCGTACTCTTTGCAGCCATCTTTTAAATTCATATTTATGTTAGGTATAATTAAAGATTATGTTGAGATATAATAAGATAAGTATATCCTACAATATTAACCTTTAAAATAAATATGATATAATCCTCTTTGTAGACCGCTAATTAATGCGAGAAAGTTCCGTAATTACTGCGCTCAAACTTAGAGGTGCTTAAAATGCTGCTGCCCTTCCTTTAGAAAATAAATAGGAATTAATAAATCTATAATTATACTCAGAAGTTTTTTTATTAAATTAATCTGTCCTCGGGATAATTTAATATTTTATACCTAATTTGTAAATAAAGACTTGGTAAGCTTGATTTGGAACAATTAACAACAGACTTGCTTTCCAATTCAACTTATCTTTCTATAAATTAGATTATATCTTAGTAATACAGTCGTAACACCTTATTAGCCAGTTAGTATCAGTGTTGGCTAAAACAACAAGATCTAATCTCACAGAGATAGCCTTAAGACTACATAAGCAGCAACCAACTTAAAGATCTTAAGTTACATCATTATCAACTTAATATTCTCAGCATCTAAGTAAAACTTGAAAAGGAAAATCATGGCACTTAGAAACGTGCGTAATCTGATTTTCTAAAGCTTTTTACCAACTAAATATTAGACGAGGTCGACTTAGCCTAGTAAAAACCTGCTTAGTAAGATTGGCTTGTTACCTAATGTAATGGAAAACACTTCCAAAGACGCCGCCAACATTATATCTTGAAGCTAATATAGGTAGAGGTACTAAGGCTATTTAGCTCACCCAGATTCGCCTAAACACTAAAACTAAGAAGGCACTATCGGAAAACGCTTTATTTTTGCTGTAAGAAGATATCTACGTTGCTTAGTTTTTATGTGTATGAAATGTTTATTTTTACTGTTTTATGTAGTTGTTTTCTTATTACAGCTTTATTCTCCAAAATTATGGAGTATAGAAATTTCTTTTTCCATAAATACAAGATCACAAACAAATCAACATACACCTAGTGTTCGAACAAGCAACATTGTATTATTAACATTTCTTATTGAAGGATTCTCTACTTATACCTCGCCAGATAATTTGGAAATATTTTCCGCAGTGGATTTAATATTAACATTTTTTAAAATTATATTACATTCAATATGCCTAGTATCAATTTGAACTCAACTGTGTTTAATCAAAGAGAAGTAGAAGAAAATAGGCTACGCATTCTACCTTAATGAATTTAACTGCAAGAATTCAAAGACAGTCAATCAGTCGCCAGTATTTACAAAGCTGAATAATACTAAAATCTCTCATCCCCTCTGCGCAATATGTCGTGATGCAAGATATTATATTTGTTCTCAAAGTATTCAAGTAATAATCGCGTCTTCTCTGTTAGCTTTTGTTCGCTGGCGTCCCTTACCCTTGAAAGCAAATATTTGCCAAGAAACTGTATATTGAAATGCGTTGTCTGCTCTGTTTAGTAACGTACGAGTTTCCTTAATCAAACGCGCTACATATTAATTTGCATATTAATGCCCTCCCGTATTGTGTAATTAGTCCTGTGCTAGAACACCTACTGCTTCAATATGTAAACGCTCGGATTTTGGTTTAAGAATTTTAGATTATGTACGTACTTAAAATTACACGCGTTGTGATGTTTACTCTATGTTCTTCTCACAAACATGTACATAAGTTAGAATAATACGGCACAAAGTGGAACATAACAAACATTGTCGATACCCTTACCCTTTATCGCCACAACTTTATTGGTATAGTCGTGAGATCTTTGATTTGCGTGCGAGCCGCGGTCCGGTCGCTCCGACCTGACATCCGACTGACGCGCTGATTTACAAGGCAAAAAACCTTTTTTGTCTTTCATGACATACGTCACACGATGGAGACGTCCGAACCGATGCGACGATCTGATTTCGGCATCTTTTTCAACCCTTCGTCCGTCCTTTCGCACGTCATGAATCCACACGTAAGTGGCAGGACATAAGAATGGTAGCTATGTGGAAATAGATTCTATTTTAATAAATCACTTCTATCCTAAAACAATCCTAGACGTCCTAGATATAAAGTCGAAAATGCAACGGTTCAGACCAGATTTCTCACCTTGATTGTTTGAAATAGAGTTAAACTACAAATCAACTACTACAAGTTCACAAATCTACTTAGTACTATTGTTCAAACGGAGTCAGATTGAACAATAGGCTGTTTAAATCGCTGGAACATCAAGTGAAATGTTTTCCAGTTAATATTTTTTCCTATTAATATTGCAGCGTATTTATGTGTTTAGTTTATGCTATTTCCCTGATGCGTAATGTTATCATCCCTATGAGCACCACTTGGAATTTGCACTAGTGGTTAATTAATTTATAGTCAAGTGGAGGATGAACTGATTAAGTAAACAATGTCGACGATGCAGTGTTAATTGTGTAGGGTTCGATTATCGGATTGAGATACAATGGTAATTGCCTAGTTGGTACCCATTTACCTACGCGAATGTCCATTCGTTGCCTTTAATTAGGTACTGTTTCAATCTTTATTTTGCTTTATACTAGTCTGCTTAGATATTTGAGTCACTCTTTCTTGTTTAATTCAGTTGAAAGCAGATCCGGCGAGATTCAAAGTTTAAATAACATTTTTATGATAACAATCCTAATGATAAAACCAATCTGTATTTATGTTTAATAGTGAAAATCAAAGCCTTTTATTAGGTGTTCCATTGTTCGTATGTACCCACATAAAAGCTATGTTAATCGATCAGTTTCCATATGTGTTTTTCATATATATGAGAATTAGAAGAAGACTTTAAAAATACGAAATAATTATACATGAAATACTTATATGTATGTGGATATGTTTTAATAAAGTTGTGCGACAAATGTGCACCCGGTTTACTTAAGTGATGTTATTTAAAGCGTCCACTTTTTTCTGTTAGCCTACTACGGTTAGTAAATGATACTGTCAGCAAGAAAAATACTGTCTCAACATTTTTACTCAGCAAGCGGACCAATTAAATAGGGACGTTACGATGCTGCGGTCACTTTGTACTGAATGCATCGAGTGTGTCCGCGGTGCGTTTATTATCTGATATCTCTTAAGTAGTGTCACGTTGAATAAAATCATTGGCGTGTAGCCGCGGCGGGTTGCGGATGAGTGATCTACTTATAAATGGCCACTTACGGCCACCACATACAAATTACTAAAAGAACAAGTGCTGGTTTCTACTGCACGCGTTCGACTAACTAGGCCGTATTCTGAGTTCAAAGGATGTTGCAGAATGGTTTCAAAATTCTTCAGGTTTAATAAATCGATTAAATACTGTTTTGAGGGGGTCGATGAGACAGATGAGAGAGGTCCAAGGACTTCTACTTTGTTTCTGAACAATCGTGGATTCTGATTAATTAGCGATAAATAATAGGATGATGTTCAACACACGGTCCCATTGCCATTTCTGGGGACAAATGTGCAGTTCCTTTTTTTGTTTTCTGCCAGATGATCTTTCTGCCAGACGTTTTTGGCATTCTTGGTTTTTATTACGTGGCATTTTTCATCATTTTCCTCATTTGAGCCTCTGCACGCTTTTTAATTAAGTTAATAAAACGTTACGTCACAGAAAGTAATTTTCATTTATTAATGGTCTTTTCCTTATTACTTTCAGAGTTTTTAAATTAGGTTAATTAAATCATTTAAATTTTCTGCTACGAATTCTGGTTTATAAAACATTTTACGGTAGCAAATTGATAAGAATAAAATTAGTAGCAATCGCATTGATAACATAGACTATGTTAGAAAACATAATTTTAATTTAGAAAAGTTAATCTATAATCTACTTCATCCCTTTCTATGCATAGGAATCGGTATGTTGCTAAGACACAACAGCAATTAAACTCGTAAATCATAAAATAATCTTTTTTACGTACATTTATGTGCAGAGGCCATCGGGACGGGATCTTTAGTAAACTTCTAGTCTTAGAAGTAGGTTAAGTTACGGCTAACTTTATTGGCATTCGTCGACCGCCTGCCTAGGCGTTTTTCAAAACACCACTTGCAATTGCCCCTTTAACGTATAAGGGAAAAGTTAAATACATATCCTTATAAGTACACTTGCAACTACTAACAAGTTACGATAATTGATTTGATTAGTATTTATCTACCCACTTGATTGATTTATGACTAATGCAGCAATAATGAAGTTTTATTCAAACACATTAAGTATTTGATTTAGGTCTCATCGATACAACTGAGCAACGACATCCTTACCCTTGGATAACTTGTCTGTTATCTTAACATCACATTCGATCGCAATAAAACTGTCAAATGGTATATTCTTGATATGACAGATACGATATCTCCATTAGCTCGCACACCGTCGTCACGACACAAATAAAAAGTTACAATAAAAATACGTATCACGAATTTGAAATACGTATTACGAGGTTCGTATGCTGGTATACTGCAAGCTGTAACATCGGGAGCTCGGCGGACACGATCATAAATTAAAAGCCATCATATTTGTTTTTCGAACGAGCAAGTAAATAAAATTCCGATCGACGGAGCGTAACTTTGCGCGGTACGTAATCAACAGTTTTATTCGTCGATTCCGCTGCCTTGATTTCGGGCTTCATCCTTGTCGCGGATCGAGCCCGTTCTTCATTTGAATATCTTTCGCTTCGGATTCACTGTTGACGCTGATTAAAACCAACACGTTCAAGATATTTCGTTGATGGTTTTATTGATTTTATTTCAAACATTTTGTTTTATCTTTTCTTTCGTCTGGTTTGTCAATAGTCACTCGCAGACAGGCTAGTTAAAAGTTAAAGTGGAGGTCAGTAATTAACAGGCGAGATCAACAAGCCGCTCAATGCTAATAGGGCCTTTCCACGTCAAAGGGCTAAAAGGCGTCGGAGCGCGTCTGTCCGAATAATGACCCAGGCTGTAGTCCCTCCTTGCTCGGCTGCCGGAGTGCACGCCGCGACCTCGCCCGACCCTCGTCAAACGCTCGATTAGCCTAACGTATATACACTAATTATATTTTTTTACGATTTATTCGTTTCTCAATCTTTAGTCGTTTACATTGACGACGCACGTATCTCTGGCATCTCGCCCACGCTCATCACTATCCAAATTGAATTTCCATACGTTGCGTGACATCTTATATTTTATTGTATGCGACAAAAAGGGATGGTCGTTAATTTTATGGTCTTTGGGTATTCGAGTACCCGTGTCGTCATTTCGGGTTATAGTGACTGCGCCTCAAGGGATTGTCAATAATCTTTGGCACGGGCCTAACTCTCGCCGTAAATGGCAGTGAAACATGACATTTGGGTTCCTAAGTGTTATGATATGCTAATTGATACACTGTGATGTGAATGATTACCAACGACTGCCGAAATGAGCCGTTCAGTTGTGACAGAGTACGTTAATATTAAACCTGACAGCACAATTTATTTGAATAAACTTTTAAAGACCCACTTTATTTCATTAGAGATCCTATTAATGAACAAAACCTCCACGTATTCCATTTTCATGTTTTGGTATGGTGCCATCGTTAATCTCAGTTTCAGTAAAGTCTCGCTTTACAGTTATCGCGAAACAGATAATACAGCCGCACTATAATTATTATCATTGTGTAATGGAATAGCTAACGAACTCACTCGTTAAATAATAGTCAATTAGTTTATTAGTGTACATTTACTATAATAGTCATTATTAAACCGACAATGGGAAAATATGACTTCATAAATTTTAACGAACAATACTAGGTGCTATTAAAAATCTGTTGTCCGAGAGTTTACGATGTCGCCTTGTTGGTATTCCAATGTAATCCCATTTGATAAAGTTGACTATAAAGTGTAATAATAAAATTTTAGACCTAATTCGTTTTTGTGAAAACAAAATTTATTACGCACGGAATACGAAAAGCTCGTAAAACAGACCGCCTGTTATTAAGTGACAAATCGCTGGATTTTGTCGCAGTCGACAGTCATAAAGTCACAATAATGGACAAATTATACACTGAAAAGAAATGTTTATTCGACATTACATTTAAATCTTTTGGCTCTTTAACTTACGCGACATATTTGTGCAAAAATCGACAGAGTTAAAGTCGATATTCAAATTTTTTATCAGTCCTGCGCATCTAAACATTGACCCTTATCTCGTATATCAACTTAGATTTGAAATTAACTATTAATAAGCCGTAAGTCAATAGACATTCAGCTAGTACTTTCTATGTCGGAGGAGTCATTATACGCATAAATCATATTCACAACACTCGAACAAATATCTGTAGGCCATGCAAACGTTTGTCGCTGTGCGGAGTTCGAACCTGCGACCCGCGATGTACAGTACACAGTAATTTACAGAAATAATTAGGTGTTGTATTAATGGTGTGTTTTACTTCACAATATAGCATTGAACCAAATTAGTTGACCGTAACGAACATTTTACCGAACTGCGATGTCCAAAGCATAATAAAAACTGTGAATGTCAATACCGGGTAGCAAAGTGACCTGCATGGACGTACTCGTACGAAAATACTCTACCCAAAAAATGAATGATTAAAATTTTAATATTTAAATAGTAAATTACTCCCTGTTTGAATAATTAGCAATCGAATGGACTACGGAATCCAATTGTTTTGTTTGACAATTCAATTGTTAATTTATCATTCGTATGTCATGTCATCAATTGTTTTCAGTTTATCTGTTTAAGTTCGAACAATTTCCATTAAGTTTGATTACACAATTGTCATGTTTAAAGATTTATTATGCACGTTTGACACGGCATAACTTTTCGTAAAAATAGTAGAATGCATTATGATTGCAATTCTCTTCTTAAAATTTATAGGTGCTATAACTCCTCTGGACATGCAATATTATTTTATACACGTAAAATAATTTTACTTCATGTTTGCGTATTTTAATATATGTAGCTTGTTCACATTGATCGTGCTCACTAAGCGTTCCGGCCGTCCTTTGTTTTCAGTTTGGCACAATTCGCGAAATATACCTACTTGTACTTTAATTACAGCTATCTGTGTTCACTGCCACGTAAAATTATTCAAATTACGCTTAATTTAATGTTCTTTAAGCAACGAATTGCTGCGTATTTTTTCCCGGCGTCGTGTTAATGGCCGATTCCCGAATTAAAATCGACAATCGTAAATTTTACAGTACACAATGTAACATAAACAAAACTTATCTTTAACAGTTACGGCCCGAGTTGAATTATAATTTCATTTCGCGCAAATGCCACGTCACACATTTATTTCTTATCTCTCGGCTTAAATTTCAGCTATAAACGAAATATTTACCTATCTTTACGATAGCTTCAACAATGCACGATTTGTTTCATTGTAACAGAGTTATTTTTCCATGAATGCATTATTTGAAACCCCAAAAGCAAGTATTTTGAAGCTTAGACCATAAAGCAAAAATTCCACACAAGACCACAAAGCCAAATTGCTAAAGCCGTTCTAAAACTGTCGACAATGAGAAGTTACATAGGGGTGCATGTATGTACTAACATAACATGCATAACGTGGCTCCCTACGCCAAAGTTGATATTCCGTTTACTGGATGAGCCTCGCATAGAACAATATTTCTGTCAATTTTTGACGATTGATTGAGATGAACAAGTGGTTTGGTCTAATCAAAGCCAATGTCAGGGCTATTGCACCTTGTGTTTTTACTACGTGTATTATATCTATAACGACATAAACAATAAGGAATTTTGGCCACACCATGTGGACTGAAAAACGTCAAAACGAACAAACCACATAACAATGGCAGTATACCCATGTCATTTCCAGAGGCAACACGACAAGTACCCGCGGTGGTTGCCAGTCGGTTGCCGGAGGGCTCTGGTTTTCACAGTATTTTCCACGTGGTTCGTTTGCTACGGCAAAATCGCCAATTTTAATTCTGCAGCTACCCCATTGGCCGCTGGTATCCTAAATTCCACTATACAATTTCGCTCAAGCAATGAGCTGCAGCGGTGAACTTTTGCCATTTAGCTCGTAGGATACCGTACGCTTTTGATATTTCACAAAGTTGCTTAATCCTTAATGCGATACTCGCGAACTTGTGTGGGATGTATTTAGAATGTTTCAATTGTAACTTCTTCGTTTCGTGTGTAACCAATGCAAATGCCTCATTCTAAATACTCGCGATCGACTGTTAACATTCAAGATAGGATTCCACGACATAGTGAACATTATTATCTGTTTTCTGAAGAAACATGAATTGTACACAAATACTTAGAATCTACTGGCGCGATCAATTTGGAATATTTACTGAACTATAGGTACCATGCTCTATGATTTCCTTCAAAATAAAAGAAAAAAGTTACTTTTCGAAGTGATCACGACAATATTTGATATATTTCCTTGTTCATGAGTAACGTCTTAAAAGAAATATAGCCATCTATTTCTCAAGTGTTTCTGCCTAGGGGTAAGCTTTATGTTTGATGAATCGTTCACTCAGTACATTACTCGTTATACTCTTCATTACTTTGATAAATAACGCTTTTGTATATCGTGTGAATTCTCTTCGAGGATACAAAATCTTGATCAAAATATTTAGCAAGTTTGTATGTTTCGCCCGTCAAACGCTATCGTAACATTGTTTAGAGGTAGAATCTCGTTGCTCTCCCTGTTGAACCAACAAATCACGTTGACTGCCAACGTTCCGTGATCGAGATTCACGCCGCTGACATAGATCAACTTGATGTGACAAATACTAGCATGGCACTGCCGAGATAGCCTGTATGGATATTTATGAGCAGGGAGAAAATAATGAAAAGCGCGGCAAGTTAATAACGTTGGAAGTTTTTGCTAGAAATATATACTCTAGGACAGGGGTCGGCAACCTGCGGCTCGCGAGCCGCATGCGGCTCTTTAGTTCCATACAAAAATATTATTTATTTTATAAAATAAAAACCAATTAAAAAACTTTCTCAATCGATTAACAAAGATTCGGCACCATTCCTATCTCTCAGCCACTTGTACGTTGATTCCTGAGGAGGCCTCGCAGTAAAACTAGTTACCTATTTATTTTCGTTTCGCCAGTCATCCTGGTTTAGATTGCCGACGCCGAACAATTCGGGAGAAAGCTAGGCAGCTGATAATTAATTTTACTATTTTACCATTTATTAATTTATTTTAAAATTAGAATTATGCTCACAGTTCCGGTCAGCACAGCTTCCGCTTAGAGAAGCTTCTTAAAGTTGAAATTTATAAAAACCTATTTGAGAAGCACGATGAGGCAAGATAGACTATCCGCGTTATCAGTTCGGGTAATCGAAGCTGAAATAGCGGCTAAACCTAACCACCATACAATCCTGAAAAAAATTGTGAGGTTAAAAGCTGAAAGGGTCGACTATTTTAATTTCTATGTGTGTGATTATTTTTCGTCATCATTTTATTTACAATGAAACTCGATTATTATTTAATTTGGCTCACTTAATTTAACGATTTTTCACTGCGAAGTAAAGACCTCGCCAAGGGCGGTTCGTCGGGGTCTTAATGGTGGTCAAAATGGAATGTGCAACTAAATTAATTATGAATTAACTTCCAGACCTATATTTTGTCTTGACTTTCGTTAATGCTTGTAAAGGCCTAAGTGTAATAAACGACTTGATTTTGAAAAAAAAATCGCGCACTCTTATTTCTTCGTGCACTTTTTTCTATGTTTAATCCTCGAACTGGTGAAATTTTTCGCGCTCGCTACGCTCGCGTATTTATATTACATACTAGTTTCTGCTAGCGACTTCGTTCGCGGATCATGTCGCTTATGCCAGCGACAACAAATCGTCATAATCAAAGATCTTTCTCTTCACTGCTCTGCTCCTATGGATTGTAGCGTGATGAAAAGTATATTATAACCATCTCAGGAGTATGAATAATAATTGTACTAAGTTTCGTTAAAATCCGTCGAGTAGTTTTTGTTTCTATAACGGTTATACATACAGACAGACAGACAAAAATTCTACTGATTGCATTTTTGGCATCAGTATCGATCCCTAATCACCCCCTTATAGTTATTTTGGAAATATATTTCATGTACAGAATTGACCTCTCTACAGATTTATTATAAGTATAGATACAGATTGCCTGTCTTTTTCCTTGCTTTGTTCCTCCACAAATTAACTTAAACAAATCGTGGCAACTTCAGCTTTACAATATTTTAGAAGGTACCTGAGATACATTTTCAAAATTAGATATTTTTGTGACTTGACCTAAAACTGTCAAAAGAAATCGCACTCGCTCTACTCGTGCCCTTATCTTTACGATGTTTACACGTCGAGCTGAAAAATTTCGCGCTCATACTTTTTTTCTATGTATTTCTTTACTTCATTTATACATTATCAAAATAAAATTACGTATTGGTACTCGACCACAACTATGTGAACAAAAGACCCCCGTCCACCCAGCGCCCCATAGACCAAAAGCTGGCATCCGCGCTATGGCTTTCGCGAAGTTAATGGTCCGCCGAACGTACATATTTGCCGCCCACTGTTTGCGGCTCTTTGAAAACTTAAAAATGTTGTAAATTGTAACTTTTGGCTCTTTTGACTCAAAAGGTTGCCGACCCCTGCTCTAGGATTGTTATTTAGAGAAAGAAAACAGAGGACATGATACTAGAAGTGTAAAATAATATGACTCGCAAAAAAATCACAAATTATTTTGACATTGGGTTCTGTAATTACGGTACTTCATAAACAGCAGTAACATTTCAATATACTTGCATGTAACCATTCATCCCGGATGGAGAGGCAACGGGTGTGGTGCGACATGTTTCATACGCGCATCAAACCGTAGGTAATGACATTAAATGCTACAATGTCAGGGATGCACTCCAGGTGGACGGTAAATTGGGAGCTCTTTCGAGCCAACCGACTGCGGTCTCCTTGTTAATTCCGTTTGTAAGCCGATTTTAGGGTCCGGCTTGAAGGAAACAATATTAACTTTGTTAAGGCTGTTAGTTCACAGGACGGGGCTGTTTAGGTATTTGATAAACCTGCTGACTGTTGGCAAACCGACGGAAAATGTACAATCAATGCAAAAATGCTTGTGAGTGTACAGCTTTGGCAAAAGTTTACACTTCAAAATGTCACAATATTTAATGTATCTAACTCGAGCCGGCTGGACTACCAAATGAGATTTTAACATAAAAAGAAACCCATTAAATGTATAAGTAATAAATACACTATAGTTAGCTACAATGAGTACACTTTATAAGAAATTGACAGAACCCACAGAATTATTGTCGACACATACTTGTCTGTTTTTTTTTCAAAACCCGTTCAATATTGTGCTGAGGTAAATTGCCGAGGTAATGGGCGAGCAGTTAGTCCAGTTAACGGCTAACGATATTATTGAAATATTTTTTGTTGGCTTCAGCTTTGGATCTTTCCACCGACATTAACACATAATAAAATCGGTAATAAGCTCAAAACCAAGTTCGTATTTTGCAGAAGATAAAAAGCTCTTACAAAAATGTTGCTTTGAAGAGGCGGCATGTATGTGGCTTATTTTTAACAATGTTATTCAATGATGCTTTTTGGCAGGGATCATCAAATATATTTATTTTAAAGATTTTTTTCAATAATTACAAATGGTAATGTTGCTATTTATTTGTACCTAGTTGACAAAGCTAAACATAATTATATAAGAAAACATATAAATTATTGTAATATAATCGGTGTGTATTCAACGTGTTCTAAAATACACAATATATATCCGAAACTGTGTCATCGATAGCAATATCATTCACCAATAAACATTTAATCTAAACTGTATTAACATCCATTCGGGCGAAGCACTATTGTTGGCGCTGTCTGCACACATTTCGCGGTCTCCTTTTATGGTACTTTAGTTTCGGGCAGTTTATTCCTGCAACACGGCTTGCTGTGACAACGAACTAGGCTAATATCGTTAAATGGTACAATGTTGCAAGTGTACACTGAAAGTAGCCTCTAGTGCATAGAATAGCACCGTTGTTAGAATGGACATCTGTAAAACCGTGGCATATCCACGTCTAGCCTGCACCGTTTTAGGTTTGCAACAAGAATTTTGAGAATCTTGGTTCAGTTTATGGCGTAGATAAAATTTTCTGATACGCAATTTTGTCTCAAGCTATTTCTAGCCAAAAAGTAAATCGTGTCGAAATAGCATTCTGTTACTATGTTTAACTTTATACGGTTATAATGCAATATTATTAAAATAAAATAAGTTTTCATTATAATAACAAAAGTCACACTTTTGTTGTCACTAAAGTTTTTTCTACAAAAAACATTACCGCAAAAGTTAACCATTAAATTAACACTCACATCCTTAGTACTTAATAAGTAACATCTACACTCAATTTAGCTCTACGTTACGACCTAACATAATGGAGTAAGAAATCCACTTAAAGTTATTAAAACACAATAGTGCGCCGCACTATCAGGCTAATTGAAAACTGCATTGTGATCCCATCGTGTGTGCCCGTTTATCGGCCAGATACAACTAGACCAACGAGCTCTCGAGACAAAGCGAAGAAAGTTGCACCAAAGACTTTGTTTGCGTAGATGGTAGATCGCTTTGAGACAAATTAACTTGATTAAAAGTGATTTAGTTTGATTAAACTTCACTTAGGTACGTAAAAAGGTTATGTAAGAAAAAAATACAATATTTTTTTTCATAGTCCTATGAGGCTTCGCTATTACAGTATGATTAACAGACAGTCGGGTTAACAAACTGCAGTACTACAAATGTAGAAAATAATAACATGGTGGTACACTCCGTAAGTAATAACTACAGCAGCCAGTTTGAGATGCTCGTTTCTACACCTTGCAAATCATAACCAATTACTTAGTTCGATGCGTGTATTTATTTACACTTAACTCAAAGTAGATATTTTTACAATAGTTATAAGACTACCTCTGTTCTTTGAACGTTTCGTTTGTACTCGACCGTAAATTAATCCTCACTTTTCTTACGATTAAATTCATATCATTGATATTTCTGTGTCATAGAAGCCGAACTACTTACCTATTTGCTAATTTTACTTGATGTACTTACTTAATCAAATTATTTGTTTCAGTTCGCAACGGTTACTCTTGCGTGCCAGTAGCTCTGGCCGATGGTTTAGACATCAGGCTGGGTACGGCTGTCACCGACATACAGTACGGAGGGCCTGGCGTTACTGTGAAGGCTGTCAGCACCAGAAACCCAAGTCAACCGCAAACATTTAAAGGTAAAACATCAAATACTTTTTGAGCGTCCTAAGTGCATGACTTACGTTCAAGGTTGATAAACCAAAAAAAAAAACAGTTTTCTTTGGTCTTAAGCTGTTATAGATGAAGATTTTGTAATAGTGGAGCAATTGCTAATTTGGTGTCATTACTTACAACATAATGCGCGCTTACTTGTACCTATCCCTAAATTCTTATTCGCGTCCAATTTAATGGTTAAAAAAATCTAAAAAACGAGGACGAACAACAGTTATTATGCATTTTATCTCGCTTTACAGATTTGAATTCTCTCACAAAAATAGGTGAAAAAGAAAATAACTTTCCCGTACGTTTATTTAAAGTTGCATACGTACTGCAAAATCGAGTGCCGTAACGAGGGAACAATGGAAAAAAAGCATTCGCTATCGATTGTAGCCGGCGGCACACATCCATATTGCGTTAGCGTCCGTATTTTCCGCTCCAAAAAGAAAAATCTAATTCATGTGGCCTTAATATTAAGGAAGTGCCGTTTGCGAAAAAAAAAAACAAAGAGATAATGGGCGTTATGAGAAAAATCCACAACGCCGTCGGCTTGGCTCCTTGTCATTTCTTTGTCGCGGAATGATTTGCAATTCTAACGCGTTAATTTTACTTTGACGAGGCGCAAAAATACGGTCGGGCCTGTGTTGACCCGGCGGTCTGTGCTACCCTCCCCGCCCCGCCACAACCCCCTCTCGCCCTGCCGGAGGCTCTTCCGCCACATTTGCATACAGGCGGAGTCTATCGTAGACGAGGCAGTTAGATGTTTAAGAGGCGGTGCTGGGCTGTATCTAGCTATTTCTGGTTCGTTTGCGTTCCACAAATCTCCAAAGCTATTTCTCCTACAATAATAACATGATGAATAGAATAGAATTATTTAACAATAGATATTCGCACTGATGTCATTCTGAATATCTCATATGAATATGATAAGTGATGCTTTGTGTAATCGCTTTAAAGCTGTGTTTAGGGGTTATTCACTCGGTGTCCTCTTTATTACTCGTATTTGTAAGCACTTACGTAAGTTATGACAGAATGCGTAAAGGCGAGGCTACATTTAACGCTATAAAACTGTGCTGGCATTGACGGCTTCGTTTAAGGCGTGATTAGGGATTGTTGAGAAAATTGTCCTCGGAGTCTTCCATAAAAAAATCTCAGAAGCTTTTATAATTAATCACGTCTTTCTAACACTGACCAAGAAATACATGCGTGGCATAAATGATGAAACCAAAAGCCCGATTTCGGTAAATAAATTCTGTACGTTCATCTTGGTGGGTAATTTTTCGTCTCACGATGATAACCTTTCCGGTCAAAGCCAAAGTCCTTATATAAGCTCAAACAGATTACTTAGAAATCAAACACTGGTTTTGATATTTTCCTTTATCCGTAGGTATCATTTGCAGAGCATCGTGATTGGGATATTCGGCCGAGTCTTTGTTAGTCCCCGAGGCTTTGGTAGCGAACTTGCTCTTAAAAGCTTTAGCGCCGAGTACGTGTATTGAGGAAAACTATGAGGTTTATGTTAACATGACTACATAATATAAAACAAAGTCCTTTTTGCGTCTTACTTTCTCGTTTCTAATTTCGACTTTGGGAAACTTTTATTCTTTTCTATTTCACATAAATGTCGCCCATATTAATGTACTTTTACTTTTATCGACGCAGAATCTTATGTTTACCTACTATTACGAAATTCTTTTTATTCAATGTTTAGTACAAAAAATAAACTGTTTCTATTGATCTCAAAATTATGAAACAAAAAAGTCATGCAGTCCTAAATAGAATTCAGAAAAAAATTCGGCTGTTGGTTGTTCGTTTGTTTTTCATTTACATACAAAACCATGCAAATCCCGGTCTGTTTGCTAGTTTGACATATTGTGACAGGCCCGCATCAAAGTTTTGCACATAAAACATGTGTCACTACTAATACAACAAATTGGGAAGTCCGTTTGTATGTTTGTTTATTGCAGGAATTCCGAAACTTGGACGGAAGATGTTGATATCTCCGAAAAGGACATTGGCTACTGTTATCTTGTTACGCTAAACTTTATCGGTGTTCCTTTTGCTGAAACGTGACTGAGGAACAAACAAATGCTAGTGAAAGTGGTTTATGCTTTAAGTATACCGTTGCATTGTTGCAGCTGTTTGTTTGACTCAAATTATTAATACTTTATATTATAAGAGCTCGTGGCTAAGACAAACCCGCGCGGATCGATCGATCATAAGGTTAAGCAACGCTGGCGCGGTCGGTCCGTAGATGGGTGACCATCTTGTCATAACGAGTTTTTCCGTGTTTCGGAAGGCACGATAAACTGGTGG
>NWSH02000437.1:5858772-5899604 GCA_002382865.2 Heliothis virescens | reverse complement strand
GTAACTGGGTTGTGGAGGTCAGACAGGCAGTCGCCCCATGTAAAACACTAGTTCTCAGCTGCATGCGGTTAGACTGGAAGCCGACCCCAACGTAGTTGGGAAAAAAAGGCTAGGCAGATGATAATGTTATTAATACATAGCGACTTGAGAAAGTAAGAGACGGGTGAATGTTTTAGTTACTGTTTTTATAATTCAATAAAAATCTTAGAATCTTTAACGACCTTGTATAAGAACCTGTAAAAGAACAAGGAACTGAACCGCTTTAAGCTTCTATTGATTTTCTATGCAATCTGATTCACAACACAATCCTTTTACCCGAGGAATCAATTGGAGAAACCTTTCTAGTCAGGTCAAATAGATACAACGTGTGTACGATATAAGGAAATCTTTATTTAGCATTTTGCAGGCTTTGTTTGGGTTAACCTAACCTTTTACAAAGATTGCCTCCACCTTACAACCCTTTTTATTTAACTTTTATGCTTGCTTGTATTACTTACAGATATCTTGTGTTGTATTGATTTTGTTTTAAATTAACTAAATGAATATGTGTAAAATTTATCATGCTGACTGAAGATTAATTTGTAAATAAGTGTATTTATGCAAGTGTAGTATGATGATGCTAAAAATCGAACATTAATTTGTGGCTTTCCGCTAAGGTTAACAAAAGACATGGTTATTTAGTTTGATGCTATCATGAGAGACGACATATTTAGTTACTTAAGTCATAATTTAAGTCTTTGGAATAGGCCTAGAAGAGTAACTCATCGTGTGTTTATCGGATAGAATGTTAACAGAACAATTATACAAAACAAATTGACTAACAAGGTTACTTACAGCGCACCTGCCTTTTGTATTGTAAAGTAATAAAAAGCAGAAAAGTCAAGCTTATATAATTCTATGATACCTTGAAACTGAGAAAGAACTGAATGGCCATATTTTGTGTTAGGATACATGCATCATTATGAATATAAACTATAGCAATTGGACAGATTTTTTCAACCCTTTACTGTAAAACAATATGTTTGCAGGTGACGTGGTGCTGTGTACTCTACCCCTGGGCGTGCTGAAGGTCGCTGTGGCGAACAATGGACAAAACCAACAGAACTTCGTCAAGTTCGATCCCCCGTTACCTGATTGGAAGGTATTGAATTTTCCTTTTGTTAAATTTTACAATTCATTTGTACGATACCATATTCAGTATTGACCGTGCACACACGGTTCCACCTTAAATAAACTCTTGGGTCTTTCAGGTTTCTCTCCAGAGCATGTAGGAACTCAAATTTAATATTTTAACATACGTCGTACGAAGCATATAGCAACTAGTACCATCTAGCAGAATCACCCAATTTCAGTTAATGAATAGCATTGGCGACAGCTTAATGATTATGACAAAAGCTTTAGAAGCAGCGGCCTACATCTCGCTCGTAACAATATACTGCGGACACCAGTACGTGTGCCAAACGACCACGCTTGGCAAACGGACCTCGCACAAACAAACGGGTCACCGCTCGTGGCGGAATAGTGCCTTATCTCTAGATCATCGACAATAAACATATCAATAGCTTTGTTGTGTTTGTGTATGTGCGATACAACGCAATGTAATAACAGCGGGTTGCAGCTCAGTAACAGTTGGGAGGATCGATAGATCTGCCGGTATCAGCATCACGAAGAGTGCTTTAGAACCGTCAATTTTAAATCAAATCCTGCCTTTTGTTTACAACACAATTTTGTTCCAGGTGGCAGCAATCAAACGACTCGGCTACGGAAACCTGAATAAAGTAGTTTTATGTTTCGAACGAACATTCTGGGATCCGAGCGCAAATCTCTTCGGCCACGTCGGAACGACCACTGCAAGCAGAGGTTTGTATTAACAAGTTAATTCAATCCCACAACGTTGTTATGGACAAAATTATATTTAAGGGACCATTTCTACTGACCACTTTATCGCTACAATATTTTCAATGTCATTGTTCTATGTCTAAGGGGACCCCTCAGACGCTCGTAACGAGCTATACATATACATAGCTGTTGCACTAAATTGAAATGAATAACATAAATCAGTCTTTAACTGCTGCTGAACCGATTAAATTATAATTAGTAAGTTTGTTTGGCCTAATAGGTCTACTAACTCATAAACTTATGTATAAATTAATGAAAATTGTAAATTGTAGTAACATTGTAAGAGCCAATCCCACCAAAAACATACTGTAAAAAACTAGCCAAGTCTCTATGGAATTGCTTGTTTATCTCTAAAAAGTAATGAAATCTAGACAAAGTCGTGCTGAGTCTTAGGTTCCTTACTGCAATTTCTTTACTATAACAGTTAATGTTATATAACTGGCCGTTGACTTGTACCCAATTCCTTATAAAGAATGTTCAACGGCCAGTCATATCACAGTAACTGTTGCAGTAAAAAAATCGCAGTAAGAAACCTAAGACTCAGCACGACTTTGTCTAGATTTCATTACTTTTTAGAGATAAACAAGCAATTCCATAGAGACTTGGCTAGTTTTTTACAGTATGTTTTTGGTGGGATTTCACTTCTTTTTGTAGAAACATGAGCGTATCAGCATCAACCTAAGGCGGTATGTTGATATCTGTAATTGTTTGGTTGGACTCTTCTGTTTTCTAATCAGGGTCACCAGGTACTCCAGATCTTCGATTATCCTAGTTTTTGTAGTTTTCCCTTTATGTAGCCATTGAACCATAACTCTGTATCAAATTTCAGCTCTCTGAGATTATGGGAAGTACTAGTCCTATTTTGATGATCATGAGTGAGTGAGTGTCGAAAATATGAAACTTTGCCTTCGCTTAGCTTCGGAACTAAATTACCTACGGACTTGAAATTCTGGTTTTTCAGTATGTGATTATAGCTTTCTGGATGACCAAAATTTCTGCGTTCTAGTTTTATCCAGAGGTTCTCAAATAGGGGCCTCAAAATGCGGCGAAATGGTTCCAGTAAAGGATGGTACGGCAGTGTTTGCTTTGCGCTCGACTTGGCGGGGGCACTGCCGTGCCCCCAAATNCCTACGGACTTGAAATTCTGGTTTTTCAGTATGTGATTATAGCTTTCTGGATGACCAAAATTTCTGCGTTCTAGTTTTATCCAGAGGTTCTCAAATAGGGGCCTCAAAATGCGGCGAAATGGTTCCAGTAAAGGATGGTACAGCAGTGTTTGCTTTGCGCTCGACTTGGCGGGGCCACTGCCGTGCCCCCAAATTAGCGTTACCTGTAACAGAATTATTTAATGAAGTAGAAACAAGTACACTCGGTATCAATAATTGGGTACTGGTCTTCAGAAATCATTACCATTTTGCTACCAGTCGTTATCTTTGTGTCGCTGCGAGGAGATTAGTGGGCAACAAATTGAATTTACTATCAGAACCACAATTTGCATTATCGTATCAAAGTCAACGGCGATAGTCCGTCTTGTCGGGATGGTCTCTTAGTTAGTGTGCGGTTGGTAGACGTGATACCCCATGATAGTGTGTTCGATTTACATGAATTTCCAACGTTAGCTCATATTTCAGGACGGGCTGCAAGTTTATTCCATCAATATTAATACACGGCCGCTCTGAATCACCGCCAATCAATTGCCTGATGCTTGCGTTAGAGCTGAAACTACCAACTTTATGCACATTTTATATGTGGCGTGTTAAAAATTTAAGGGCATTCCGAAGTAATCGGTTAGAGAATATTTATCGTGTACTGTGACTGTATTGATTTTTATTGGTACTTTTGTGTAAAAGATTATAGTATGAAGATTTTGCACTTGATCACTTTTGTAACGAATTGTGACTAATAATTTAATTGATGACGGTTGTTTAACTAATTTTGTTCTATTGGAATTCTAATTTGTACAAAGAAAGAAAGAGAAGGAATAATGTTTTTTGATATTCTGTCAGAGTCCTTTGTAGGCTTTATAATTTCTTTTGTTCTATCAACCTACGTACTAAATTCAAGCTTTGTTATTAAAAAAATATCAGAAAAAGTTGATGTCAGAAACGTTAACTCCTGTTTCAGTTTTTAGTAAAAATAAAAAATGAAAATATTTTAATGTTAGCTGATATTATTATAGCACCCACGTCAACGCAATATTTTATAGTAAAACCTTTTTTTATTCGGGCCCCGGCAACGAAATCATGAATTATATTCAGGTGTAAATAGTGTAGAGCGTAGTAACGTCGGTGGCGGCGATAACGAATTAAAAGCTGAATAATTTAACGCTACTGAGGAACCCTGAGGGCGCCGCTTGCAATAAATCACAGCAACAAGCCGAGACAAGCTTTTTTACGTTATGCTTTAGTTCACCTCCTTAGCTCTTTGTTGTATACTGTACTAACTTCATTAAGCCCCCCACGTTTGCTCTGGGAATGCCGGAACAATATATCGCTAGTGATTTTTTTTAAATCGTGGCCAATTTAACGTTTTCGGCCCGTGTAGCATTTAAGGATGCCTATCTGATGTCCGTGTATCTTTTAGACGCGTAAAGAGTTATGTGAGAATCCTCGCCCACCGTATTTTTTCTTATGTATCAGACGATCTGAATTAATTTCAATAGTTTGGAGTACTTTAGATAACAATCTACATTGTTTCTACAAATATAAAACATACATAGTGACGTTAACAAATGTATATAAAATATTTACCACAAATCACGTTTGACGTTCTCTTTTATAGTACCGTGACTTTGTGTATAATATTGTAAGCTATTTGTGGTTCAACAAGAATGTTCTGTTCATAATAATTATGAACTATACTGGAGACTGGGTTTGAACCTCGACTCAAACTCGTATTAATTAATCGTTTGTCCTCAAGGCTAGAACTTATAAACGTTTATTGTACCAAAGGCCTATAACAAGTTTGATTAGTCCGTAACATATTGAACTGAATGTAAAATAAGCGACCTACAGAATTGGTTATCGCTTTGAAATTGACTGAGTAACGAGCCAATTTGTACGAACTGATTTGAGAGTACTGCTACTGATTTTATTAATTGATTAATTTATATCTGTAACATTATTTGTCTTAGGTGAACTGTTCCTATTCTGGAACTTGTACAGTGCTCCAGTGCTGTTGGCCCTGGTAGCAGGGGAAGCAGCAGCTGTGATGGAAAACGTCACCGATGACGTCATCGTAGGCAGATGCATCGCTGTGCTCAAGAGCATTTTTGGACATGCAGCTGTGCCTCAGCCTAAGGAATGCGTGGTGACAAGGTAAGGCATTTTAACATCCCAGAAACTCTAATTTTAGACACGATTAACAATACGATAAATTGGCGAAACTGTCCGATTTAATCCTTTGGATGTCCTCGGCCTAATTTATCCACAGATACAAGTCCCGATTTGCAGGAAACCTATCAGATCGGGTGTGTAGGTTGATTTATGTCTGGTTCTGTAATGTTGTTAACGAACTTTTTATCACACCCTGCCTCTTCTTTCACTTTTTTATTATTACATATGTTTAGACCAAATTCACTGACTAATATAATACTTGTACGTATGCTTTGCTACCACCAAGTCTTCTCTTGAGGTGAATAATGAATTCTTTTTCTTGCTCTTTTTAATAGATGGCGTGCAGATCCATTCGCTCGGGGCTCGTACAGTTTCGTGGCAGTCGGTTCCTCTGGCACTGACTACGACCTCTTAGCGGCTCCAGTCCCGGGCGCTCCAGGAGAGAATAGACTGTTCTTCGCTGGTAATCATTTTATTTAATATTCTGTCTTCTAAATATATTGCAGATTATGGTGACTCAGTTCTAAACCTATCGTAGCTCGTAGTGTTGGTATCTAGTGAGGCAAATATCTCAATGTTAATTAGATTACCTTGCTAGTTGCTCGGAATGGCTCGTCAGAAACTTGCTTTAGGAACGCTAAGGATGCATATTGCTAGTGTTAGCTTAGTGAACGTGTACAAAAAAGGTTTAATGAATGTTCAACTAACATGATAGCAATAAATTCTTTATCTATATACTAAAATATGAACGTGAATAACTATCGAGTGCTACTGTAAGATCACTTTTCTCGTTCTTTAATATATGATAAAAAAGGAGGCTGTTTTGTGATTACTTTCCACCCATAAGCCGCCTGTTCAAGAGTCACTTTTAAAATTTTAATATTGCTCCTCACTTGCCACTTTCATGAATCTTATATCCACTAGTACCTGCGTTGCCCCTTCCATCCTAATGCATGAGACGAAAAAATTGAGCCCGGCCCCTCTCACATGGGACCTAATAACGACTTCGGAGGAACGTTACACTTCTAACCCTTCGGCAGTCAGAACCGTGACGGTTATATACTCTCTATATTTATTATGTCTTCCACTTCGTGTGGAATCATGTACAGTATATAAAACTCATATGGTTTTGCAGTTGTTTTTATAACCCTTCAAACAGATATAAAAGTCAACGCACTTTTAAGAGCATTAATTACTGTCTACTGCTTCTAGCTCCAAACCAGAGCAGCTTAAAAACGTTTTATTCATTTTTCTTTAAATGCTATGCACTAAGTTCAAACCCTGTATTTTATGAGGTTTTATCAAACAATTTTGATTATAGGACTTTGTAGGCTTTGCATTGTATATCAGACTGTCCGATTGATTGTTGCCGTAATTAATATGGATCTTTTTTCTTCGAAGGTGAACATACGATGAGGAACTATCCAGCAACAGTTCACGGGGCCTTCCTCTCAGGTCTTCGTGAGGCTGGTCGACTAGCGGACCTTCTTATGCCGCAGCCACCAATCACCAACGCCAGCGTTGCAGCTGCCACTGCGGCAGCCAATCTTGCGTCTTAGATAAGCTTAAGCTCAATTTGTGTTTCTTTAGCTATACTTCTGACTATTCCTAAGGTAGTTAACTTTTTCTAGTGTTTGATTTTATTTAGGTGAAAACTTAATGTGCGAATGATAGTTTATCAAAGGCACTATAATTATTTTCCTTAAAACAGCTTTACGAGGAATCACAATCAGGATCTATTTATACAACTGATTGGCGACCAATGTTGTCATCATGAACATATCTGAACACCCAAAATGTTACGGTAGTGTTAGTAAAACTGTAGTGTTTCCAATTCAGTTTTTTCTTTTCTCTGTTTTAGTTAACTATCTAATCTAGGAGCTCTGTTTCAATTTAGATAGTAGTATTCTTGTGTTTTTATTTTTTCGTCGATCTTGAAAAATATCCGATGCTTGATTAAGCGCATATATGGTTTAACAACCAATTTAGGATAAGAAAATTAGTTTTTAATTCCACCTTTTATGACATTAAGTTTTTCTTATAAGCTTAAAACAATTGAAGGATTGACCTAATTAATTTTGGATGTTAATTTATTATGTCATGATTGAGTTTTCATATGAATATTTGACCTAGATAAATAATAATTTGCCATCAATTTCTTGACCAAGTCTGTTAGTAATTTGGTTCGATTTTGTTATGTTGACCTGATTTAGTATTTTTATTGTAAGTTTCAAATTAAATAAAAAGTATTGTATTCAGTTCATTCCAAAAAATGAAATCAATTTTAAAATATAATTCTATTCAACCAATGACTGAAAATATTTTTACAATAAAGCGGTATAAAAAGTTAAAACGCCATTGCATTTACAATTAAAATGAAAGCCGTTTCCAAAAAAGATTTTTAGACCACTGACCGCCAAATATGGCATAATACCAACAGCTTTTTAAATTAAAAATGGCTTTATGTGATATTGCTGGATTAAGATTGAATTTGTGCAGGGTGAAATTTTATTATTCCACCTTTTTTTGCATAGCATTATGACGCTACGCTTCAGAATGAATTTCAATATCGAAAATAAACAATACAATGTGAAAACTTGAATATTTAAATTTCACCCTTTAATTCACGAGCATAAATTAGCTCGAGTGTCTTATTTTAATAGGATTTGAATAGTTTTGTAACAATAAAACGTTTCAAAAGTTTTTGTCGTCGTTTCGGTCCCAGTTTAATAGCCCATTGATTGCTCAAATTGTATAACAAAAAGTTACACAATATACCCCGAAATTATCGGGATCGATACAAAAGGTCTTCTTTATAAAGGTATTAATTGGACGATTTGATACTTTAAACAAATACACCTGCCTCCATAAAAGACGGTGGGCACCTGTTTGACTTTGTTCCTAGTAAAGATACTCATCTCTTTCACACTTCGTATTAAGAAAGAGATAGGATGCAGCCGTGAGAGAAAATTTTGATTGCTGTTGCGATATTTTATAATCCTCATTCGCCAAGTGACTGCACTATTACACCGAGCGTGTTTCGCGAAACAATTAATGCCGTGTTAATTAACTAAGATATTCTGAATATATTGGATATAAATTATTGCTATAGGTAATTATAATCTTTGGAGCGGAAATGCAACTATATTTATTGGTAGCGTTAGTGTTTATTGAATTCCTAATTATTTTTAAGTAGAAGACACATCATAAAGAAAACTTCCTGAATAAATAAATGAGCTATCGAATTATAAAGTTTGAGTATGTATGAGTAATTAAATATAGATTATTTCCTGTATTTATGTCCAAAAAATAACGTAAGTACAAAATAATTTTTATCACAATTTTTATTTTAGTCTTATACAGGAAATACTTCTGTTAAGATCTTACAAATAGTGATTTGCAACCGCGGAATTCCATTAGGTAGACATTCAATACGGTATGATTGGGTGTCACCGTAACAAAACCATTAAAATCCAGGAGCATCGATATACGATTACACTAAAACAACATAACGACGCATTTATTTATAGTTTGGTTTTAATTTGAGTTTGTTTACACGCTAGGCGGGGCGGCTGACGGATTTATGGTGAATTTTAATTGCATTTTTAATTATTTTTCAACAACTGCGCTGCCGGCAAATTGAATACGAGCTCACTTGTGTTGCGATCTTATCTCTTTGCCTAGATACAACTAAAAAACAATCCCAAACAGTTTTCGGATATTATGAAAATTATTTATGAGACTATTAACATTTTTATTATTACGGACTACTGCTGTTAGATACTTTGGCTTGTCGATCTAGCGAATATCCTGCCGAGTTTGGGCTACCATTTTATAGTCTTGTCGCAGAAATGAATTAATATGGATATCATCACGATGCTCAGATTACTTCGAATCACCAAAAGCTGCTTATTAATCAATAAAATTACAATAAAAAATATTACCATAGCTTTTACGGTCATATAGGCACTTTTTTACTAATTTCTGGCAGCTATAAGCCAGCCAAGTAGATTTAAAATGGGCTCTAAATCAGCTGGACTCCAAATAAAAGATTTTATTAATTTTTAGACAAGGCTATCAAAATTTTATAGCCTAACTATTAAGCTCGTTCATGCTAATATTAAATAGCCTAGTCTGTGTGTCATGGTATTAATAGCGATCGTCTCAAAGACTAGTGGAGCTTTTGAATCCAACGACTTAATTCCATATTAATTGTATTAGGATGTTCCAATAAATTCACTGTCGTTATTATAAAAGTCCAGTTTGCTTAGACTGCTGTTTTCCTTGTAACAATCGATGTGGTCCAACTTTTCAGGCATTCGAAACTATGCTCTATGAACGTCGTATTGAGTCCTTTTTCCCACAATTGGTCGACGATATATAGCATTTTTCAATCCCACTATCAGATTGTACTAGCCCACGCCCATTGATTAACACGGTAGATAAAAGTTAGTTTAATGAAGTATTTTTATACTTAGCATTTTTTCACATTGTTAGCTGACAGCCAGTTTTTGGAACAAAACCTTTTAGAGTAGCACTTTGAGGTAAAGTTAACATCAAAGCGGAAAATAAAATACTTAATTATTTTGCAAAAAAAAAAACTTATTTAGATAGCACGTGTAAGACTGAACTTTTTTGCTGTTATTTTATTTTGAAACGAGTAACCTTGTGTGTTCTAATCTCTTTGACTTACAAATTAATTAACATGGTATAAGCACCAACGGTAATGCATAAAATAATTAATGTTTATATGTTCGGAAATCGTAACAGACATGATTTTATTTTGGTGAAAGGAAAAAGGGATACCCGAAATACCTTCTTCAAACTTCTTACCGGCACGCCGCTCCAAATATTTCACTGTCCGAATACCGCTTCGTTACAATTAACCCTACGGTGCCTTTAAAAAAATAGCCGCGTAGCGACTCCGACAAACGAGGAATTAATATCGTAGTCCACAGCCATTTATTTTGAGTTTCCACTTACCACTTTGTACTTACACCGGGTCTTTATCTCTCTGTAATTATGCATCAGCACTGTATTGTTTGCTTAAGATTTGTACGGGTGATGAATAATTACTTTGCTTTGAACCGGCTACCGCGCTTGCTTTATTACTTCGTATGTAGCGTAATGCGGTTGCAGGTACAAGGAATATAATTCTTTGTTTTGTAGCAAGATCTGATTGTACTGAAAATTCTCATCTCGCTGGTTTTTGCGAAATGCTGTTCAACATATTTGTTGGTGGTGTGTATTTGTTTAAACGTTCAAGTAAAATAAAGATAGACCTAATACAGTAGGTAACTTGTGCCTATACTATCAAATAGGTACCTACCAACTATACCTATACTTATTCATGCTTACCTTGATATTGCTCTTCCTAAAGACTTCTTCAAAAATCGTTCTAATTGAAAACATATAGAATTGTTTTAATAAAACAAATGCCAATTTAATCAGTACCTATATTACCTATATAGAAAAAAATTACATTCGAATTGAATAAGTGGTCCCTACGGTGGTGCTATCTTTGTAAAGTAATGAGAAAATTTGTATAACACAATCAGCCCACTTAGTTAAAACACTTTTCAATAGATGGCACTTCAGAACTGCGGACGCGCACGTTAACAAACGCCATCTATAAGCTTAGAGCGTGAACGTTAACTCCAACATCTTTCAACTTTCTATAATAGTCCCCTGTAGGAGGTGTAGATGGCGTGGTCAATAATTTTCAATGGTGCGTATACGTCAAACCGCGCGCCCTCTATTAGACAAAACTCGAATGATTTTATAGTGAACCCCACACACATCGACCTAATACACAAGAGAGCTTCAAGATGGGGTGCGTGCGGTTTGCCCCTTGGTATGTCAGGGGCACCTAATAAAACAGTAGTTTCACAGTTCTATCAGTCTACTCTTTACCTACTCACTTCTGAATGTTTACTCAAGCTAGTCCGTGTAAATACGTGAGGGTTTTGTTTTAATTATCTAGAAAAAAAATTACAAGGGAGACTAGGACTAGGACTAAGAGTAGGTGCGGAATATAAAATAATGTTTTATGGATCTAACACTACGAATATTAAGATCAAAAAGTGGGTCCCAACGAGAATGACTTTCCGGTTTACTGTAAGTCAGATTAGAGTTTCTAACTAACCGAATTCTCTTTTCTAAATAACTGTGCAAAAATTATCATGACTTTCTTTGTTCCACGCGACATCCTACAAATTAACCTTTGTTACATTTCTTATAACAATGTGAAATGGCCTATGATCAGCTGGGTCATATGTCAAGGCAAGGTATTCGAACCTAAGTGCTGTGACAGATTATTATCTCACGTAGCAGACCCTAAACTAGTCATATATAAAAAGTAACTCGAAAAAGGTGTTTCATTTCACCTTCTAAATCGAAGCATAGTTACATGTCTTTGAAAAATATTAATTGTAAAACAGTGACTATAACAATGTCGCTTCTTTCGATCGCATTATTCATAATAATATTAATGTTAACTACTGTTAAAGCAGATATACAAAATAATAATCCTCCGTCGTCTTCAGTTCAGAACTTCAAAGTATTTGTTGCAAACATGATAAAGGAACAAAGTTCTAAAATCCAGTCGCTGCTCAAGAAAATTCAGACAAACGCGCAATCTGTGTTGGAGAAAATAGACAATATGAAACAAGATACCAAATTGAATAAGAGAAAACTTGATATCAAAACCATCGTTGGCAAGGAAGGACATCAAATTGAATCACCAGTGCTGAAAAATAATGAAGTGATCGACACATCGATAGACGCAAATGGAGAATCAAGAAATTTCAATACACATTATGCATCTTCAGGATACGGAGTAAGCGGCAATGCGAACTATGGCGCCCCGACGTACCATCATCATTCGATTGGTTTTGATCCGATTAACATAGTAGTATCTATGTCTCTATTATCGTTCCTGCTGCAAGCTTTGCAAGGTTTGTTGGGAAGAACAAGGCTACCTACACCTGTTGTCGAAGCAAGGACTTTAAATCCGATTCAAGACTGGACCAAAAAGTTTGAAGAGAACCTGGCTGTTAAAGATAAAGATCAATATTATTTGAAAAAGAAGTACTTTAAGAAGTATTTTCGTAAGTAGATTGGAACTACACAATTGCGGATATATTTTGTCCGCAATAAATAACAGCGTTTCCGCATACTTTAGTACGTAAAAATAGTATTATTTTAACTTAACACTATTTATTTTGCACAAGAGTTGGTTAAAAAAGTGGCAACCAGTTTTCAGTTCCAGTACTTTAAACATTAAGCGTCATAAATGGCAAAATATGTAAATCAACTAAATGTTTTGTGAATAAAAATTACATTTATAATTCTGTTTGCTCCAATTCTTCTCACTTAACCTAATTGCAGTTCACACAGCGCGACATAATTTCCATTTCATTTAGTATTTTTAACGACTCATAAAACCGAATTAAAACAAAAGTAAATTACTCTTAAATTGTGTGTAGGAGCCGCTACTTTGTGTCGTTTAAAGAGACTTTCCATCGGCAAATGTGGTTACATTTTAAGTGATACTGACCCGGTCGGTCATGATCTTGTGTACGGGAGTTACGAAGCTGCCTTGATAGACAGCACAAAGGAGTCAACTGGCATAATTAAATGTAGTTCAGTAGCTCACTAATCAATGTCATTCTACGAAATTAAAATATCTTTATATTGTACTAGCTTTCCGCCCGCGGCTTCGCCCGCGTGGAATTCGTTTGCAATATATTACCTTGTTTTAAACGACACACAGCGCCATCTACAATCCATCCATCAAGCAAACAATATTTTTGTTTTCCCTCGGGAATATCTATTTTTTTCGGGATAAAAAGTACCCTATTATTTTATCCGGACTTCTAACTTTATGTTTGCAAAATTTCAAAGCAATCGGTTCAGTAGTTACGGCGTGAAAGCGGAACAAACAAACAAACAAACTCACTTTCCGATTTATAATATTAATAGTAAGGATTTATATGTGTAGCAGTAGTTGTTCTATTGAGATAAATTCAAAAGGTTCCTTTATAGTCCTTTGATAGGTACTTTTTTCGCTCTACAGTATCTAAGAAGGCGTTTTAAAAAACAAAGGCTCACGTCTCTTTTTCTACATTACGCTCAATTAAAAACAGTGTGCTTGCTGCGAAACACAATATGGAAATTAAATTAAAACGTACCAACGCGCAGTCTTCCTTGGTTTATTACTTGAAACTGTTTTAAATGGTATTTTCTTTTTACATAAGCATTTTCCTTGACTGTAACGATTTCAATGACAAAAAAGCTTTTAAGCAATTTCAAAGCGTTTTCATAAAGTGCTTGTAATGCATGTCGCAGTTTATTATTAACATTTTATTTGAAATTTAAAAATGCTCCCTTTTCTCTGTTTGATTCCCTATGCAGATGTTATGATAGTTCGAAGGAAGAAACATCAAACTGGGAATTTATCTCAGTTCGATAAAAAGTGTAATTAAATTCTCGTGATTGAAATTATTATTGTGTTTTGACGCAGAAAATTCACAGTAAAGAAACAAAATCCGTATAGTGGTCGTACATTTTGACCTCTCTAAGTATCCCTTTGCTTGATAGCAAAAGGTCACTGCGGTGAACCTATTGGTACATTCTCACGATATCGAGTAGCGACTCTGAGTGGGTATCGTTTACCAGCTACTCAACTTTGTTTGAGCTATCCAAGATAATTTTAGCGGTGTTTTATCTCGATATAACATTGATTTATTAGTTGCCCTTGCAAATATCTATTTTCCATTTGGTAATCATGTAAGGTCATATTTATGATTATAGTTTTTGCTTCACAAAGAAAAAAAATATAAAATAAACTACTCAAAAATTGAAATCCTTTATCTGGTTCTAATTCTCGTTTAAGTAATTTAATTCAAACAAGATTCATCAAGAAATAAAACGTAAAGGTGGCTTCATATTTATTTTTCTATTGTGTATTATAAGGGTGAGGGGAAAGGATTCGTCATATTTGTCGCAGCAATAATATATTTCTTTATTAAACCGTTTGTTTTCGCGTGCAGTCGTTTGTGTGTCACCATCTATGAAGTGGTTTTATTTAAAGTAATTGAAATTAATGGTTGGTTGCATAGCGATGAATCTTTGGTTTATAAGGCAATTTATAGGGCTGTTTTATGTGCACATTTAAATAAAATATTAAGTACTTTTATAAATACGAATTTATGTTACTGTTTAAATAACAAAACCTGCTTTCTATTTTTTTGATTTTAGATATATGCTCTCTATTATATCCACAATAGCGAAATGCTTATTAGGTTCTAAACATTTACAGTATAAATGACATACCTAAGTGTACTCGTAGATTGGGTACAATCAAGCTCCGAAACTTAGTACTAATCTTAGAGCCTAAAGGGATTATAAAGGTCACTTGTGTTCTGTCTATTTGCTAAACCCAATTTGTGTTGTATTTATTAAAGCGTTAGGTATTATCCTAGTTTAATCAAAATACAATTTTAATCGTTTTACTTCAATTTTAAATTAAATTTTGAGCATTTTAGTGTTGGCTTAGGGTGGTTTCAGTAAAAAATCCCATATTATCCTCCGTTGGATGGCAGGCAAGCGTTGAACTGTACGGTGACCAAATAAATCTGTTTTAAGGAATATTATCCTGTTTTATGAACGTTCTAAATTGGTATGTCAGCAGATGGTCTTTGAGACGTTTTCAAGCTTTTTGATATAAAAGTCTTAATGTAACTTATCCATAATTGTAAATGCTTATTGCCAATTATTATTGGAAAGTTTAATAAAAACCATCATTAAGTGTGTTATTTGCGAAGGCAACTATACTTATAACATTAATTTTCTGTATAAAATTGTTGCCCAAATATATATCAGTATAAAAAAAATAAAAAATAATAATAATAGTTTAATCGCTTGATTCTCACCTAAAGAGGCTCGCGTTAGATGGTTGGATCAAGCGCTTGATGCAGAAAGCTGTACTTCTGGACACGGCACGCATTGTTAGGAGGTTTCTCTCTATGGAGCCCTGACCGCGCCGGTAGCTTGGACCATGTTCCCGATGCCGGTGGGAGACTATTTTTATATTTTTAAATGTTTTATTCTTTTATACGTATTTATAAAATATTTAAAAATGTTAAAATATGTAAAATAAATAATTCACATTGTCATGTAGCATTGGATACTTGAGAAAGCCGACATAATTTGATACCTCGAAAGTATAAAAATATAAACCGCAACCCTGAAATCAAGGTGATTGCAATTTTGGGATATTGTTTGTGGGAACCACTTGGTATAACGATGCTTTATTATAGTGAAACCTAATTAGATCATTATATAATTCCTGGGTGTTTCAATATTGATACGCGAAGGATGTTAATTGAGAACTTGATGTAACTAAGCAACTAAAAAGAAACTGAATTTTTGTATCTTTGTGTAGTAAAGTATCGGGGAATAATACAAGAAGTGGTCAAATATAAATTAAATAGACAAATAACTAAGAACAACNTAGTAAGGATTTATATGTGTAGCAGTAGTTGTTCTATTGAGATAAATTCAAAAGGTTCCTTTATAGTCCTTTGATAGGTACTTTTTTCGCTCTACAGTATCTAAGAAGGCGTTTTAAAAAACAAAGGCTCACGTCTCTTTTTCTACATTACGCTCAATTAAAAACAGTGTGCTTGCTGCGAAACACAATATGGAAATTAAATTAAAACGTACCAACGCGCAGTCTTCCTTGGTTTATTACTTGAAACTGTTTTAAATGGTATTTTCTTTTTACATAAGCATTTTCCTTGACTGTAACGATTTCAATGACAAAAAAGCTTTTAAGCAATTTCAAAGCGTTTTCATAAAGTGCTTGTAATGCATGTCGCAGTTTATTATTAACATTTTATTTGAAATTTAAAAATGCTCCCTTTTCTCTGTTTGATTCCCTATGCAGATGTTATGATAGTTCGAAGGAAGAAACATCAAACTGGGAATTTATCTCAGTTCGATAAAAAGTGTAATTAAATTCTCGTGATTGAAATTATTATTGTGTTTTGACGCAGAAAATTCACAGTAAAGAAACAAAATCCGTATAGTGGTCGTACATTTTGACCTCTCTAAGTATCCCTTTGCTTGATAGCAAAAGGTCACTGCGGTGAACCTATTGGTACATTCTCACGATATCGAGTAGCGACTCTGAGTGGGTATCGTTTACCAGCTACTCAACTTTGTTTGAGCTATCCAAGATAATTTTAGCGGTGTTTTATCTCGATATAACATTGATTTATTAGTTGCCCTTGCAAATATCTATTTTCCATTTGGTAATCATGTAAGGTCATATTTATGATTATAGTTTTTGCTTCACAAAGAAAAAAAATATAAAATAAACTACTCAAAAATTGAAATCCTTTATCTGGTTCTAATTCTCGTTTAAGTAATTTAATTCAAACAAGATTCATCAAGAAATAAAACGTAAAGGTGGCTTCATATTTATTTTTCTATTGTGTATTATAAGGGTGAGGGGAAAGGATTCGTCATATTTGTCGCAGCAATAATATATTTCTTTATTAAACCGTTTGTTTTCGCGTGCAGTCGTTTGTGTGTCACCATCTATGAAGTGGTTTTATTTAAAGTAATTGAAATTAATGGTTGGTTGCATAGCGATGAATCTTTGGTTTATAAGGCAATTTATAGGGCTGTTTTATGTGCACATTTAAATAAAATATTAAGTACTTTTATAAATACGAATTTATGTTACTGTTTAAATAACAAAACCTGCTTTCTATTTTTTTGATTTTAGATATATGCTCTCTATTATATCCACAATAGCGAAATGCTTATTAGGTTCTAAACATTTACAGTATAAATGACATACCTAAGTGTACTCGTAGATTGGGTACAATCAAGCTCCGAAACTTAGTACTAATCTTAGAGCCTAAAGGGATTATAAAGGTCACTTGTGTTCTGTCTATTTGCTAAACCCAATTTGTGTTGTATTTATTAAAGCGTTAGGTATTATCCTAGTTTAATCAAAATACAATTTTAATCGTTTTACTTCAATTTTAAATTAAATTTTGAGCATTTTAGTGTTGGCTTAGGGTGGTTTCAGTAAAAAATCCCATATTATCCTCCGTTGGATGGCAGGCAAGCGTTGAACTGTACGGTGACCAAATAAATCTGTTTTAAGGAATATTATCCTGTTTTATGAACGTTCTAAATTGGTATGTCAGCAGATGGTCTTTGAGACGTTTTCAAGCTTTTTGATATAAAAGTCTTAATGTAACTTATCCATAATTGTAAATGCTTATTGCCAATTATTATTGGAAAGTTTAATAAAAACCATCATTAAGTGTGTTATTTGCGAAGGCAACTATACTTATAACATTAATTTTCTGTATAAAATTGTTGCCCAAATATATATCAGTATAAAAAAAATAAAAAATAATAATAATAGTTTAATCGCTTGATTCTCACCTAAAGAGGCTCGCGTTAGATGGTTGGATCAAGCGCTTGATGCAGAAAGCTGTACTTCTGGACACGGCACGCATTGTTAGGAGGTTTCTCTCTATGGAGCCCTGACCGCGCCGGTAGCTTGGACCATGTTCCCGATGCCGCCGGGAGACTATTTTTATATTTTTAAATGTTTTATTCTTTTATACGTATTTATAAAATATTTAAAAATGTTAAAATATGTAAAATAAATAATTCACATTGTCATGTAGCATTGGATACTTGAGAAAGCCGACATAATTTGATACCTCGAAAGTATAAAAATATAAACCGCAACCCTGAAATCAAGGTGATTGCAATTTTGGGATATTGTTTGTGGGAACCACTTGGTATAACGATGCTTTATTATAGTGAAACCTAATTAGATCATTATATAATTCCTGGGTGTTTCAATATTGATACGCGAAGGATGTTAATTGAGAACTTGATGTAACTAAGCAACTAAAAAGAAACTGAATTTTTGTATCTTTGTGTAGTAAAGTATCGGGGAATAATACAAGAAGTGGTCAAATATAAATTAAATAGACAAATAACTAAGAACAACAAAATGAATGCTTGTAGGTACGTTACAGATTTATCTATTATTATATTAATTAAGAATACGAACCATAGCTAAAAAAAACGTAAATGTCTTCATTATCCTAAAAAGGTTTGAAGCCATGGATTCTCTTCTCGTGTTCGTACTAAGCTCTGTGACGTAGGTTAATGCATCAAGCCGTGCTGCCTCGGATTTTAGATCCTGCATAAACTATTCAGAGATGAGGGTCATGACAGTGTTACACCAATTTAGATTTTTATTTAAATTATTTTTAACTGAATTAATCCTATATCTATTTAAAATTTCATTCAAAGTTAATTTAAGGGCATTGTGCACTGAACCTTTTTTGAATTAATCCATATTAAATGAGACCTATCATTATTAAGTATGTACCTACCTTTTTTTTTTTTTTTTTTTTTTTTNCACCGTGTTCCTTCGGGAGCCCTTTGTGTGCCAGGGCCGCGGTAACTCTTTCGAACAACCCGCAGCCCCGACGGGCTCTGGCCCTAGTGGGCCCCGCAGGGGTTTGCTGACACTCTCTGAGGAGCGCGTGGAACAACGCGCGCCGCCGACACGGGCCTGTCATCTCTTAGGAGACGGAAGGACGATGAGCCACCCGAAACTCACCGCCCACAGACCCACGCCTACGGTGGCCGGGAGTCATCTCTCGACACCCGACGCCCGTGGTGTCTACCAGGTCCACGGCAACGGCCGGGATGGCCGGTGCGGACTCGCAGCCGCTCCGCCGCCTCCTTCTCCAGCATAACTGCTTCGCAGAAGGAGGCGACGGCATCCCATTCCCTCTCGCCCCGCACCATGGCTTGAACCAGGGCTGGGCGCGAGAGATCGCCGCCGCCAATTGCCGCTACGAGGACACGGCGGTGCCCATCCCAAGCAGGACACACCTCAACAGTGTGCTCCACCGTGTCCTCTGGACCGTCCGCGCAGTGGTGACACCCGGGCGCCACCTCCCGCCCAATGCGATGCAGGTACCTCCCGAAACATCCTACCTAATTGCTACATAAACTATCTGCTTAATATTTTTAACTCGCTACTTTCAGCTAGGTACTAAGGTTGCCTTAAGTATGAGACTAGAATATTGAGAAATACTGTAATATATATTTATTTATGCGATAAGTAGCGTCACATAGGCTTAACCTTTCAGGGATAACAGGCTTAATATTTATTCCTTATTCAGTAGATAATAGGTGTATTAAATACAATCATACATTGTAGGTCGGTACTTACACGTGTTAGCCTGAAATGCGATTGTTCCATGTCGAACAATGATGCTTTGTTCGGGAGTATAACTGGAGTCTGTACTAAACACTGTTTTATAGTATAATAGTGACACACGGCACAGTTTACTAAGTACATTAATTCTATTGAAGCTGAAAGTACTCCCTTCATGTACGAGAAGGTACTGAATAAGAGAAGTTAATTAATAAATAATGGATAAGTATTTAACAGTCACATTTTTGGGCATACTTTGGAGTGAACAGCAGCCGAAGAGACTATTCCTTTTTAGTAGATCCCTAGGTTATGTTATTACTGATGGCACGAAACACCAAATATTATTAAGGCTAGGTATTAAGGTATTATTCTCATCGAATTTCAGCTTGAAGAGGACAAAGTCTTACCAAAAATCTTATTTTATTTTTTATTCCAATTATATTTCGGACTTAACTCAGATCTCAAAGCTAATCCCGGTAAACCTGGGTTGACTCGTTCTTTTTTTAACATTATCCTCGACATGGGTACCTACCCATACCTATGTAGGTACACACTTATTTACTTCGTAAATGAGATGGGCCCTGGCAAAGCTTTCCTTTCCTTATTCCTAAGATAACGAAATTACTTACATTTTCTTGAAGCTCACATTTCTAGTCTAAATAAGCTAATATTTTTCTGAAAGGTAATTATGTTGATCTTAAATTTTCAGTCCTACTTAATTAGATTTTTTCGTTTTATTATTTTTGTAAGCAAAGACAGAAAGCTAAGAATTAATGTCAAAGAAAGTTTCATTCGAAAATGAATGTAGTTGTATGAAATTATTTTTATGAAACTGTCTAGAAGATAAAACATTTTATAGACGGTTAGCTCCTGTCTTTTTTGAATAGCAACCACACGCTGCAGCCCATACTCGTTGCAATAACAGTAGGCGTTCTGGTAAAAATATATATTAGAAGTGGTTTGTAATGACCGTTCAGCAGCTATGCTTCTGAATAGTAGGTAATCGAAAAGGATAATAAATTAAGTACATCGGAATTGTAACTTTTACTCAACTGGCATTGTTTAAGTTCACTACAGTTACTGTTTGTAAAAATAAATTTCAACCCTTTGCTCATACCACATACGTTGAATGGATCTTACAATAATGTAACTGTCAGGAAATACCCATTGTCATCACATCTAACTTAACTGTCACATACTAAAATCGGTTCTCTTTAAATTTTAGATCCACATTTCATATTGTAACAATAGATCTGTCAAAAAAATCAACACCCTAACAAAATAGAACCCTTTACCGCAACACCTCGGCTATACTTCTTAATTTAATATTCAGCTGCGTTTTCTTTGAGCAAATCGGTTTTGTACTAATTTGACGTTTGGTTGACAGATGCAGAAAAAGTTACTGTTCCCTGTATTGTTGCCCTAATCCCGATTCTATGTAAGTGAGTTACCGAAAATGGATTAAAGGGTTAGATGGCAGGTAAAAAAGACTCCCAACGAAGTTGTTACAGTGAATTCCTATTCTTTTTCTTATTGTGGAATGTTTATTTAGGTATTGACCATTCTCATAGTATGAAGCTATTCTTGTTTATCTTATTATCTAAAAAAACACGTAAGCATAGAATAATCATCAATACTGTTTGAAGTGTATTTGAAAGCCAAAGATATTAAACATTAATTTTAATCTAAAATGAAATAACTTTAAACATTACTCTCAAAGACTTAAGTATTGAAGCAGTCAAAGTCCCATTATTTGGACACATGTCACCAGTATCAAAGCATCAACCCTTACCCAATCTAAATTTAAATACGTCACTATGAAATTCGTATGTCCAATCTAAACATTCGTTAGGGAAATTTTAAAAAAGAACTGGTTTGAGGCCCCTCGTTAAACCGCTTAAGCTAATTATATAAAACATTGCTGTAGGTACAAAGCTTATATTTCGACGTTATTACATCCCCTCTATATGCACATAATAAGTGCTCATTCTGGGATGTTCCCCTTTGTGTGGAATATTTGTTTGATCTTTCGCCGAGTTAGTAAGGGCAGGTTGTGCAACGGAGGTAGAATGTATTTTTATTGACTACTAGCTGATCCGGTGAACTTCGTAACACATTTTTTTTTTATTTTTCCATATTTTCTCAACGTTTAAACCTTCCCTGGACTTCAACAATTAATTCAAATCCAAAATTAGCCAAATCGGTTCAGCAGTTCTCGAGTTTTAGCAGGACTAACGAACAGCAATTGATTTTTATATATAAGAAGATTAGCTTTCTCTTCGGCTTTGTTTGCTCTGAACACAAATATTGTCTACACGTACTGGGATTAAATAATGTGTGAGCAAACTTGGCTTGAGGCTTTTTATTGGTGTATTCCATTTAGTCATATTTAATTTACTTCAATTCTTTTGTTCGTGATACACGTTACCTATAATTTTTTATTAGGCAGGTACATACGTGAAAATATTAAAAATAAAACAACTGGAATATTAGACCACAAAATTATTATTATTTTATAAAGATACAAAAGCAAATACACGAAGTACATTTCAGAGAAACCAAACGTGATGTTTTTACAAAACAGAAGAAATTTCGAAAAAGCTCCCACAGTCAGACAAAAAGCATTTCAAATGTAAACAATACAACCTTGCATCTTTGATAGCTATTCGCGAGTACGAGGCATCAAATAAACATGAAGTATTCCTACTTTTAGTTTTAAGTGTTCACTACAAAGTTAGCACTCACTCATTCATTAGATTGTAGTTCAGTAGTTATAAGCGAGCAAGACTAATTAAGTTTAATTAGCTAGTTAAAATAGTGCCTAAAGTAACAGTATTCTTTAGTAAAATGAGTTTTTGTTAAAGTCAGGGTTAAAATTTTTAATTTGAGAGCTAGCTAACGTCTGCAACAAATTAGAATATATATTTGTACTTATCTACTATGTTACATATACGGCAAAATATTCCTTATCTATTGTACAGACGACAGCACATCAAGTTACCACAATCTGTCAAATTTCTGCACTCGACTTTCAACCTTATCACAATGGAGGTAGGTTAATATTTGATTGGTAAAATTTGACAGATTCGTATACATTGACCTGCTGTTGTCTGTACTTCCCTTCAGCCTCAAGGATCTTCAATAAATCACACTTGAAGTGCAAAGAGTACGTATTCTTATTTGTTATTGATGAAGAAATGAGGACAATTTCAGGTGCTCACTTTTCAGTCCAAACAAATTCTTAATCATATTATACCTTCTAAGTCAAAGGTCCAAGACATTATACAGAATCAACACAGTTAATCAAATCAGCATTAGCTGGATATAATATTTCAAGAGCAACGTCAATCAAAGGCTAACGAAAGATCACAAGGTTTCATCAAAAGAGCACGTGCAAATATAAAATTCATTACCGAAGCCTCTTCAGCTAATTCGTCCCCCTCGTCTAAGGGGACCTAATATCCTTTAAACCGTGAAGACGTCAAAGGCGATACTCGAGACACCACTTGTCTATTTGTAATTGAATATGAAAATCTTTAGCGCCGTGCGAGGGATTTTTCAGTCGTTGATATAAAGTTTTAGGAAAGGAATTTCTGATGAAAGTTTTTTAAAATGACGTACGTTATTTTCTTCTAATAAAATTTGGATTATTTCACAAACAAAAAATGAAATAAAATTACGCTGACAGAAAACCTCTTAAATATAGATTTATTTAATTTAGAATGATTTTAAAGAATTGCTCAGTAAATCCTTGACGAAAAACAAGTCCCTACTCAAAGCAAATTACTTATAAGTTACCAAGCACATGAATAATTATTTAACCCGCAGTCGGGTTGTTGCAAAAACAATAAAACTGTGATTATGACGTATTACAGGTAAAGTATAACTTAACTTCTGAAATGAAAGATTTTATTAAAGAAACTGTACTTACTAACGATATACGGTTTAAAAAGCTCGTTTTACTTTTGCTTTGAATACTTAAAATTCTCATAACGTATCTAGTAATATTTTATGCCCATAACCTCTTACGTTAGAGAAAAATCTGCAGTGAGCATCGGCTCTCGTTGATGTCTCGAGAGCCAGCGCTACGTTGAATAAAATTTTAGGTGCCCTTTTAAAGAAATATTCATCATTTGGAGATTTTATTACGACGAATTTCATGTGAATTGATTCTCTGTTAGTTGGTTTATGGTTTTGCTTTACATGATTTAATAAGCCTATTGCCTTAAGAAGAAAAAAGCCTCATCAATTTTCTTACGACAATCAACTGCGCTATATAGTATTTACCTACTATTTTATATGTGGTAAATTGGTGATCATATTTTATAACTTGGGACTTAAAGAGCATACATTCCACTGCACTGATAGTCAATACCTACTAGAAAATAAAACAGATAATGCTACGTAGGGCAGGTAGGTAGGGCATCAAAGGCTACACCGTTACATGGTATTAGTGTCGATCTGATAACTCTTCAGGATATTAAAATTGTATAACATCAGCAACAAACACCTTAGGGGTGCCAGTACAGCTTGAAGAATCTTTATTAAAAGTTTCTTTCGCACTGAAATTACATTGATTCAATTATTCCTTTTCACTTTTCAAGACGTCGCGCTCTCAGGTCTGCTAACGTTGCACCTTTGATGTTTTGCCTGAACTTTGTACGATTTTCGACTCGACTTGTTCAACGTCCATGTTTTCATTAGAGGCTGAAAAGGGAAAATTGGATTTAAACATGAAAGACCAAAGGTCATCGTACAGACAGCGTATTTTAAGCCCAATTTAATTACGTAAAAACTTGAGGAAAATGATGTGAAGTTATTCTTAAAGTGTATTGAGATTGATGAGCTCAAGAAATCTTATCAATCATGTAATTTAATTAATCGTGGCACAGTACCCAATTTTATAAGTCGTATTTTTTTTGCTATATCGGCTTCTACACACAAGTTAAAATTCATTTCTTGATATTTTTTATAAGTCAGTGAAAATGCCGTGTAGTAATTTGACTGTCGTATATTCATTGTATTACGTACCTACTAAAATTAATACTATAATAGCTACAAATGAGCATTATTATTCCATATAAAAATATAAATACTTAAATATATTGAATTTTACACTCACCTTCCTCATTTAATAGGCTAAAAGTAGATAGGTATGTTGGTACATGTTACACAAGTTGCAAAATATTTTTTGCCCATTTAAAATTCTTAGTATCGTGATGATATCAGTTTACTTTTTGTCAACATTAAAATACGATGTCATTAAAAATTCCTAGTTCGACGCAGCAGGTATTAATTGGCTATTAAATACATAACACAAATAATATAGATTTTTTTATGGTTACGCAATGAAATAATAGGCACCTAAGGTGTTTGAGTTGCGTTTTCCTTATTGGGTAAATAAAATTAGAATTTGATGTATTACGTATCAAAGCCAGCAATATTAGTTAGTAAATAATGCTAGTTTTAATTTTATATAACACACGGCTAAGAACAAATTTTTGGTGTAGGCTGTGATTGAACTTCTAGATTAAACTTGTTATACTTAATAAACATAAATACTGCAACCTCTCGCCAAAATAATTGAATACAAATACAGCAGTCATACGAAAATAATGTAAAGATTTATTTGGGTAACATTCGTTTTGTTGCCGAATACCAACATTTTATTTTTCCAACCGCACATTTATTGGGCGATTTGTAACCGTGGCATAAAGTCCCAATAATTGTTATCTCAGCGATCCACCCGTCCACAAAGGCTGTGTGTCCCACAGACTTTATTTACTCTCAACCTATTTCCAGGTTTATATCTATTTCGGAGTTTCGTATAAACGCGGTACAATAACAATAAAGTAGGATTTTCCTACAGATTGCTGACATTTTCCTCAAGACGTAGGTACGACATAAAACGGGTATATTATATTATTAAAAAGCTTTGCATACAACGGTCAGGGCAGAAAAGAGAATAACAAAAGATAAATGGATAGGGGCGATAGTAAACACGGAACTAAGGATCCTTTTTCGGTAAATAAACTGTAAGTAGGTACCTATTCTCATAAACAAACAATATTCATCTGGAGCTTGCTAAGTGCTTGAAGATTTAATTTAAGTCTAGCTACAAATTACTAAACAGTAACTGCGCAAGCCTGAAGCAGACTCCAGTTTGTTGCTTCGCAGAAACGTTTATCGCTAGTCGTTATTCAAGAAAGGCGATATGACTGACTAATATGCTACTTAATACCTAGTCTTTTCTTTGAAATTCTGTACGAAACTACGTCGTTGGCTTTGTTTAAAGAAAAGAGATTTTAAGGAACTTTTCGTGATTATTAAGCCTGGCTCCAGCGATTTTCTTTGAGAGGAACAAGGAAATGCAAATACTTATTTCTGAGACGTTGCGTTTTACAAATACCCCCTATTCCACGAATTCTTAGCACAGCATCTACTGAAAAGATTTTATGGCCCTACCGTAACTTAACAGTACTTTCGAATGTAGTTTTAAACTCTCCTAAAGAAGAAAGTTGTTAGTAGCGAGAAGTTTTCCGAAATAATGTCGCCGGAAAAGGTATGTATGTGCACTTTAACCCTTTTTGGCAAGAGGGGGAAGATTTTCAATAGATATTGCGAAGTATACATTCACCAATAACGCATTCGCTTTACAGAAACTTCTTCCGTTTACTTTGATTTATATTTTTCTTTTATACCCTTTTATGGAATAATAAAAATACGATTTAGATTTATTTCGCTTTTGTTCATTGAGATGCTGCTTTTATTTCTGCCGACAGATTCCAGATGTTTATAAACTCTCGTCAGTCTCTTTAGTTTTGATTGTAATTTTATTGGTAGCACTTTTATCGGATTCCAACAAGGTATCGCAATTTGTAATGGGTTAAATTAAATAATGATATTCATAAACAAGTATTAATACATTATTCAATTTCTTTTCAGCTTAAAAATATTTAATTTATTTATTAAAACAAGCTGCAAATACATATATTTGTAGCCACTAAAATTTGGATAACAATTATCTCATGTCCTTCATAATATTATCGAAATAACCAATTTTCTCAACAATTGTTACTGATGAAGTTCCCAGAATTAAACTAACCGAGCGCAAGCCTTTGACTTATAATAGCGTCTGTAGCCTTAATTGTCGCTGACGACCGTTCCCAATAACCTATCTATCTCTGGATTTGCTTACTAGAGATAGAATTTTGACATTAGCGCCATACAAGTAATGTCAAATTCCTATCTCTAGTCAGCAAATCCGGAGATAGACAGGATATTGAATTCCGCAGTAAAGAGTCAACGTCAAAGGTAAGTTGGAAGCTACACATTGTACAAGCCAGTTATGTTACTCCACAAACTTTCCAGACGCTAGATAGAAAATTATTAGTTAAGTTATTGTTAGGCTGTCAAACTTTCTTAAGAAAACATTTATAAAACTCCCCCTATCTATCTTTTTTACTATGACATGTCACTTTCCCTTATTTTGTACAGAAAATCTGCGTTAGGGACGAACGAGGTTTATGTTGAATTTGAATTTATGTTACGTTACGCTATAGGTTCTTTGTCATTATATTGGCGTAGGTTTCCTAAGCAATAAAGTTCGCATAAATTAGTTTTAGTCATAACCTTATAATTTTATACTGATACTTAATCTATACATATAATAAAATATAGTAATATAATCGCAAAGTATTATTTTTCAACGGTCGAAAATAATACATTGAATTCATAAAAAGATTTTTATCGGTCGCAAGTTCAGTTTGGCTTATAATAGCTAGCTGTGAACTCGATAAAAACTGTTAATCACGAGCCGAAATAGGTATCGCTTGCTAATGGCCGGTTTTTTATTCAACTAAATTTAGAACGACAATATAATGAGTTAAAAGCATAATTGTTACTTTTATGTTCTCAAATACCCATAGGCGACGAACTTTGTGTTGGTTTTAAGGGTAATCGAACTTAGCAGGTTGCGTGTAGGATAACAAAAATATTGTTGAATACGTCGCATTTCAGTATGTTCCAATAATGTTAGCTATAGCACAGAACAGATAAAAGAGACCTATAGCATAAAATAACATAGTAATTATATCGCTTTTTTGCCAGATATGATAATATTTGTAGAAATAATAATGACATATATTCGAAGCTCACTTATTTTCTTCGAAAAGTTAGATCGAAGAAGAGTAAGTAGCATATATACATACATAGATGAACTTTAAATCTCGATTCCGAACCGCTGCTGATAAATTTCACATATAAAATGCTTTTGATTTAATAAATTATTAAAAGCTTTGACTAAAATTTAACCGGCGAGTCTTCCATCTTTCGTGTGAAGCATGTTTATAAAATATTGTGGAACTGATTGACAGGAGGCGCTATTAAATAACAGTAATTAAATGTCCGCTAACGATCGGTCATCGCGCGTCACGAGCGGTTGATGTTTTAAGTGAGCGCTGTTACCGTCCGACACGAAACTCAAACATTTACTTTGTGACCTAAATACTTGGGCGATTTTTAATGCTTTAATTACTAATCTTTTTAGTGTAATGTGATGTTTTGACGTGCCATTACGGGTAGTGTTAAAAGCCTGTTATTAAACTGGGCTCGTGCTATTTTGAGAACGAAGTGTCTCAAGCAATTATCTTGAACATACAATGCTGTGCCTGCAGCTGTAACAGTATTGCAATAATAGCTCAATTATTGTAAAGAACAATTATTATTATTCCACAAATAGCCATGGGGAGACTCTCTTCAAATTTACTACTATGAAGGCTTTGCGTTCTTTGTTTGTTTTCAATGGTGGAACAGGAGATGATTGAATTTCTATAGACTGGACTAAAACAGTAGATTTCATAAGTGTCTAGTAGGTATACTCTATTAAATTATTAGTATTCAGGGAACTAAATATGATTATGCTACTATTAGTGAAATTTACTTGGAATATCGTTAATAGGTTAGGTAATTCCCATAATTATATAATCAAAAGATACGTACGTAGGTATATTCCCTCAGAATGAAGATATATCTCACACAGGTTCATTGAATTACCTTTTTTACGTACCAGAATGGAGTTTATCTATCGCCATATCCTTTCAGATAATAACAAGCTCAAGATGAGACCGTTTAACGGTCACGTTCTTTCCCTTTCCGGGATAATATCCCGTAAGTTTTTGTGTGCCAACACGACAAAAGAGACATTTGTACAGGATGTTGCAAGTATNCTAGTCAGCAAATCCGGAGATAGACAGGATATTGAATTCCGCAGTAAAGAGTCAACGTCAAAGGTAAGTTGGAAGCTACACATTGTACAAGCCAGTTATGTTACTCCACAAACTTTCCAGACGCTAGATAGAAAATTATTAGTTAAGTTATTGTTAGGCTGTCAAACTTTCTTAAGAAAACATTTATAAAACTCCCCCTATCTATCTTTTTTACTATGACATGTCACTTTCCCTTATTTTGTACAGAAAATCTGCGTTAGGGACGAACGAGGTTTATGTTGAATTTGAATTTATGTTACGTTACGCTATAGGTTCTTTGTCATTATATTGGCGTAGGTTTCCTAAGCAATAAAGTTCGCATAAATTAGTTTTAGTCATAACCTTATAATTTTATACTGATACTTAATCTATACATATAATAAAATATAGTAATATAATCGCAAAGTATTATTTTTCAACGGTCGAAAATAATACATTGAATTCATAAAAAGATTTTTATCGGTCGCAAGTTCAGTTTGGCTTATAATAGCTAGCTGTGAACTCGATAAAAACTGTTAATCACGAGCCGAAATAGGTATCGCTTGCTAATGGCCGGTTTTTTATTCAACTAAATTTAGAACGACAATATAATGAGTTAAAAGCATAATTGTTACTTTTATGTTCTCAAATACCCATAGGCGACGAACTTTGTGTTGGTTTTAAGGGTAATCGAACTTAGCAGGTTGCGTGTAGGATAACAAAAATATTGTTGAATACGTCGCATTTCAGTATGTTCCAATAATGTTAGCTATAGCACAGAACAGATAAAAGAGACCTATAGCATAAAATAACATAGTAATTATATCGCTTTTTTGCCAGATATGATAATATTTGTAGAAATAATAATGACATATATTCGAAGCTCACTTATTTTCTTCGAAAAGTTAGATCGAAGAAGAGTAAGTAGCATATATACATACATAGATGAACTTTAAATCTCGATTCCGAACCGCTGCTGATAAATTTCACATATAAAATGCTTTTGATTTAATAAATTATTAAAAGCTTTGACTAAAATTTAACCGGCGAGTCTTCCATCTTTCGTGTGAAGCATGTTTATAAAATATTGTGGAACTGATTGACAGGAGGCGCTATTAAATAACAGTAATTAAATGTCCGCTAACGATCGGTCATCGCGCGTCACGAGCGGTTGATGTTTTAAGTGAGCGCTGTTACCGTCCGACACGAAACTCAAACATTTACTTTGTGACCTAAATACTTGGGCGATTTTTAATGCTTTAATTACTAATCTTTTTAGTGTAATGTGATGTTTTGACGTGCCATTACGGGTAGTGTTAAAAGCCTGTTATTAAACTGGGCTCGTGCTATTTTGAGAACGAAGTGTCTCAAGCAATTATCTTGAACATACAATGCTGTGCCTGCAGCTGTAACAGTATTGCAATAATAGCTCAATTATTGTAAAGAACAATTATTATTATTCCACAAATAGCCATGGGGAGACTCTCTTCAAATTTACTACTATGAAGGCTTTGCGTTCTTTGTTTGTTTTCAATGGTGGAACAGGAGATGATTGAATTTCTATAGACTGGACTAAAACAGTAGATTTCATAAGTGTCTAGTAGGTATACTCTATTAAATTATTAGTATTCAGGGAACTAAATATGATTATGCTACTATTAGTGAAATTTACTTGGAATATCGTTAATAGGTTAGGTAATTCCCATAATTATATAATCAAAAGATACGTACGTAGGTATATTCCCTCAGAATGAAGATATATCTCACACAGGTTCATTGAATTACCTTTTTTACGTACCAGAATGGAGTTTATCTATCGCCATATCCTTTCAGATAATAACAAGCTCAAGATGAGACCGTTTAACGGTCACGTTCTTTCCCTTTCCGGGATAATATCCCGTAAGTTTTTGTGTGCCAACACGACAAAAGAGACATTTGTACAGGATGTTGCAAGTATCTTTATTTACGAATACGTCATTCATAGAGTTACGAGAAAGCCTTCATGTGTAATGTCAATTTGTAGCACAAAGAACTACGCTTTATTTATTATTTTTATTGTAATAATATATCACATTTTTACCCTTTGTTTTATTTATGATATGAAATTGAGAATGCAAGCAATTACAGATAGGTTGATATTACAGCAAAACAATCCAATGCAAAAATCATTTTTTACAACAAATAAGTATCATTAATCTAGCTAAAAGTCGTTTATTAACAATAAATAATACTATCGCAATCATTCATCAACATCCACACTCTACGCAGTACTTTTTCACCGTCGCTCGCATCCCATATTAAAATGCTCCATGTTAATTTGTTAATTACAAGTCGACGTTCGCGAGTTACGGCTTACCTGCGTTCGCTACATAAAACTGCAGTTAGTATAAATCAATATGTATTCTCGTACATATTTCTGGTAGATATCCATAATGCAATAGCGTTGAAACCCTTTACGCATCGTGTATGGGATCGGCGAAAAACTCTGTATTTGTGTTGTGCGTATTAAAATCATTTATTCAGTTTTTTGTATCCCGGGAGTGAGATTTTGCGGCACGCTCGCGAACTTTGACGATGTTCGCCTGTAGACTAATAATGTTTAAAAACGTATAAAATAGCCTCGTTTTGTGTGCTCCTCGTGATATCTTTGTTTATTGTTAATGAATTATAAATGAAATGGCAACGATTTATTGTCTGGACATAAATCAGGTCAAATTGGATGTTTATGGTTCAACTGCCTGTCATGTTTAATCCAATTTCCTTTCATTTTGATTCAAAATAACACTATTTCGAATTTAATTTGTATCTGATTGTTACACTGACTCATTAACACTTTAATTATTCAAAATAAAAATAATTACCAGTAGAACTACAACATGCAACAACTTACGTTAAAATAATCACTGGTCTAATACAATTAATTGCCACAATAGCATAATTAACGCCAACCGATTACACATAAAGCATTCAGGCATTCGCTCATCTCTTAACCAATGGGGCACTTGGAATAACCTTACAGTGGGCAGACGCACCGAACATAGTCACTTTATCACCTGCGACCGCGCACGTATAAATCAAAGTAAAACCGCGTATCTACATTGCAATTAAGAGGGGGCGAATCCTCCTAGTGTACGCAATAAGTTTCATACGGGAATAATAACATTTTATCTGCGATCTGGGAACATTTATAATAATTACATCATAGTATTGACAGGCCCATTAATATCTGGTTCATGTAGCGACGAGTGGACAGCAGCGATGTGGAGAGGCTTGTTCGATAATAATAATTAATTTTGTTTTTTTGTGTTGATCGTTTTTGGAGAAAGAAAGTAATCTAGGCCTTCTCATTTGCAGTAAACTAAGGTCAATATTATAGTTTGTTCTGATACTGTGCTTGTAAAAGTTTTTAACCAGTACAAGACTAAATCAATATAGGTACACTTTATTCTTTGAAAGGATCCAACTTTCTGAACACAACGTTATCTACTTTTTTAGTTACAGGTTTATGTACTTGTAAGACCAGTTGTTTCTTAAACGTGCTTTCGTGTTTTGGTACCTTTGCATACCTAGCTCCTACTTTGGTATTTAGTCGAACAGTACCAAATGGATAATTAAAAAACTCCTTTAAGTTTAGCGCCAACAATTACTTCAGACAGTTCCTGTTCTCTGATTGTAACTAATATAGCAGTAATCGCGATGCTCTTTTAATTAAAGCCCAAGAAGTTTCTTTGCGGCTTTACGCTCTCAGTACAGTACCTCATTTTGTCTCTTGTTCTGAGCCTGCCATGCGAAATTAAACCTTATCGCCTGAGTGTTAGCGCTACAAATGTATTTTAGACAATTTAAATATTTTTAGAACATCCATTTTCGTAAATTCCTTTAATTAACACCGCCTAATTTGATGCCTTTGAAACGTTACTACGAATCAGATTGTTTTTAGTTTTTTTAGACAGAAATACACCAGAATGTGTGTTTTTATACCTATTCATTAAAATTTAGACTAAACAGAATTTGTAATGTGGCGGCTACAAAAAGGTTTTGTTTCAAAACGTTAATTAATTTTGTTAATTATAAAAATATTCCACTGACTTTTGATACTAAAAACAAGATTCAATCTAGTCAATCTCAGCAAATTACCTTGACTTACACAAATGTCTCAGACAGAATTTTAAGTAAACTTAGCTATTAAACCTACGTAAATGAGACTCGTCTCATGTCTACGCAGAAGTTATAATAATAGTAAATTTTCCCGAGAAATTTGATCTTGCAGTGGACCGTTTTGTTGATCCTGTATTTACGACGGCAAAACGAACACTTGGGCCATATTAAACGATGTTACACGTTTATAATCGCTATAGTTTCACGTAACAGAACACCGATTTGCAATAAAAAGTAAAAGCTTATGGTCGTGTTAGGTTTTATCTCGTTCACATAAATAGCCCGGGAGCTGGGAGTCTCGTGGTAAACAATTTAGCTTTGTTAACATTGCCGGGACATTATTAAACAACGATAATAAGTAGTTAATTATCGACTGTCACACACTTGCGTTCGATGCGCTTCGGTGCATTGTGCAGAGGTTGACAACATTTTTGGTCCTTATTATAGTCGGTATTTTGTGTTTGTCAATGTTAACTTAATTAGTCACGGAATATTAATACAAAGCAAATAAATTACACGTTAACAAAGCAACACCGTTCAGTCCCATAAGAGATTCTATTTAGTACAACTTATATTGCTGCAAAGTAATATTCACGAAAAAATTATAAGAGTAGGTATAGTTAAATGCACTAATGTACATTGGAGAGTAATATAAAACCAATGTCTTAAAGCTTGGGGAATATTAAAGTTTTATGAATATCTAGTTTCTAGTATAATGGACATCACGAGCTGAAAGTTGTGAACTATCGGAAATCTATTTTACGACGAAGCGTATCTACTCGACATTTTCTTTATCATGTTAATCATAACTTCAGTTTACTGGTCCTATCCTACCTTTATAACCATCTTAAATTTATGGTTATGCAAAAATGATCATAAAAGCAGACAAGTATAAAATGGCTAGTGTTTTTCATCCTCTGCGCAATCACTCGTTTTCTCTGTGACTTTTATTATACCTAGAAATAAGTCGCAGTATTTATTGCATCATCCAACTACAACAAATCCTGACAATATTAAGGCAGCTTATTGAATACAACCTTAATAAACCAACTCATTACAACCGTACAACTCCAAGAACAATAACAAATGAACAACAAAACAAGACGAACAACAAGTTGTACAGTCTAGAAAAATGTTTGCGATTCCTTCCAAGATTTGTGCGTAAGTATGAGCGTACACTGCGCGTGAAATATATGGCTGCGGGCGGACCGCGGCGTCGTTGCACTAACTCCGCTTGATTGGAATCTACCGCAGGGCACACCGATAAATGAGTGCTGGTAGGTACAAGGGCTCCGGGTACTGCGTAGATGTGCTAGATGAGTCATTATTATTTATATTTTTTTTATCTTCTTCTGTTTCATGGTGGCAAAATGATTGCCACGCTTAAATGTGGATTATGGAAGCGTCACTAGGGTCACGCCTAAATTTTGGAGGTATGTAATGTTGAATCGATATTTTAAATAAACAAAATTATCATACGAATGCTACGACTCATGTTCATGGGATTTAGTCTAGGATCACACGGTGTAACACACCTAGCAAAGATTTCTATTCAGAATTTACTTATTAGCTTGACATTGTGGAGCGTCTAGCTGATATTTGCACCATCTAGATCCTATCTAATTCTTTGTAAAAACTAGAGGCCACAATTAAAGCCGTAGCCAACAAGGGCTAGATGTCGTCGCCTATACGCGTAGTCGCGAAACTTCGCAATATGTGATTATTCACTTGCGTAAATTACGACTATCGCCGGCTTCGTCTTTTAAGTTAATCTCTATTATTTTAGACTAGAATTCTCCCTAGAGCTTTGCGTACAATTTAAATTGCAAAAGGAAAAATACTTTGATTCATGGTTTTGTTTCTAGATTATCGCTGAATGATCGATTCGTTGGATAAGAGTGGGAATAGGAGACGTTTATTTAGACGCATTTGCAAATAGTAAGTCTGAGGAGTTGTTTATAGAAATGTAAGAGTATTTTGAGCCGGAATGGCTGGATGTGATATAGCTTAAAATTTTGTTTAAAAAGAGTCCCATTATATTGTTCTTTCTTAGTTTATAGTAAGCAATACTTGTTCACAGAAATTGGTTATATAGTAAACTATAAGTGGTTATTTAATGCATCTATCAGTATTCAACCTTTTGGTTACACTATGTCCTTATTTGGTCAATAGATCTAAATATTACTTGTGGAGTGGTGAGAATGCTATATACTTTACCCTACTCTGCTTCCCAAACAATAAAAATAAATAAGATTAAACAATCCTCTAGACTAGTTCCAAAAATATAACAATCGTGGGCGTAGATGGTCCTGATCCATCATTGAGAGTTTTCATGAGAGAATAATATTATTTTCACAGTACGATTAATAATTCTAATGGATAAATGATTACGTGGGAATTTAAGAAAACAACTTTAGTCTTTTCTAGGTGGGAGATGATAAATTATAATCAGGTGACCAAAATTCAAACACTTGTAAAAATGGTGGTCTCATTTTCTCATTGTGGCAATGAACCTTTCGTGGATTTGGTGGCGTTCGGGGCATCCGCGTTGGTAACAAAGGTGGTCAAGATATTAAGTATGATCTGCCACCTTCTCTGCTTGTAGGCAGATATGCATTCCCTCCACCTTGGTGCAACCAGATTCTTAGCTTCCGACCACATACTTCTATTTAGTAAGTAAATCATAGGTGATATGCCTCGTGTTCTGCAGTAATCTATACATTATGCACTTAATCACTGAAACTACTGAATAAAATCCGATGACACGTATAAATCGGGACGTAAACACATTATCAACTTCACTACAAACGAATGAAGCATCTAAGTCGAAAGGTGCTGATTTAATAGCGTATAAATCGCTTGTTGCTTTGCAATCGTAGTGTGTGACAGTTTGAACTATTAGCTGTTCTCAGAGCATTTAATTGCTGTGAAAAATTGCAATTAAACGTTCTTGGTGAAGTGCGGGAGCTTCTGATTGTGAGTTTACTATCTCTGCAGATTATAGTCTCGAATGAGTTTGATACGAGTATTATAATTTCACTTCGTCTTGCATAAAAGGGACTTTTTATTGCTAAATATTATTGGAAATTGAGGACACATTTTATATGGGTCTCAATTTGAAACATACTTTAAGTTGGGTGCGTTTAGGTTAAGCTGACGATCAATAGACATAAGTACAGGGTGAGAGTGATATGAGATGCATATTGATTGGTGGCGCATGCCTCGATAAAAAACGGTTGTTACTGGGTGTCTTAATTTTGTTTTTATTTTCTTTGAATTTAACAAGGCTAATGGTAAAAATACAACAGTTATACTTATATTCAAACGAAAAATATTCAATTGCTTCCTTAACTACTCAACAATTTTAGTAGCGTTATTAGGGAAGTCGAGTAAAAAGGTTCATCGCTTCTTATAGTTATTCCAATTAACGTTTATCCGTTTCCGTACATTGACCATAGTAAGAAATAGTTACCTTAGCGTGTTGAACTTTAGTTAAATTGTTTGTTTATATTACGAACCTAGTGATTTGTAAAATGGCTTCTTGGTAACGTATCGTGACCACCCATGGTTTTAAAAAAAATGACTAGTTTTTCTTACTTATTGCGTGTTTTGAATTTGTATTCAAAGGGCACCATATCGTCTATGTAACCGATTTATCTTATAAAAAAGTGGTTTTACTAACGAATTTGTATGCATAGGAAGTGCATTATCTTTATTGTTTTAGTATTCTTGCTGTAGAAAATTATAAACAATTTATTAATTTCTCAGTAGGTACGTCTTTTTAAGTATCATTGATGTTTTCTCTTACATTTTCTTTGAAGTCAATTCTATCACTTCTCTACTACTTCTCAATATAGTTTAGGTATAGTTCGTGATTATATTATACGACCGTAAAAAAATAACATAGCGAAAAGGAAATTCTCCTAAGTCAAAACCACTCAAAGTCAAGCACCAGAACTATAACGGCTTGCTACAATTTTCTGCTTCACAACCACTGCTTGCGTTAGCCCCTTTAAAATTTCAAAGCTCTGTACTAGAACTAACAACTAGGAGAAAAAGAAAAATGAACGTAGGGGCTGTAAGAAATCCGACATGTTACTCTTTGCCGTTAAATACTTTAGTTCTAGTCGACCGGTAAATATTTTATGTGCCCACCTGACTTACTGGTGCAGTTAAAGCGTTTACTTTCAACAAAACAAGATTTATATCTTCTTTGGATCGCTCGGATTTTCTTTGTAAATTATTGCTCGGACATAATGTATATGCGTATATACGGTTTCTGAAATGTTTCGATTATTGTTGTTGAGTGAGCTTAACATTTTAAAACTGAATATTAGCAATGTCTAAGGTACTTAGCTACAGACATCTAGTCACCGTTTAATGAACAACAGATTCAAATGCGCAGTCTTTTTAAACAAAAAGTATACAAGTACGTTTTATTGTCTGTTACGCTTTGACAAAAGAACTTTTGAACGCCGCCTGACGCTAATTAAACGACAGAGTTGATTAATAAGTCGCTCTTAACTATTTAACAAGCGCAGACCATTGTCTTCTTATAAAAAGAGCTCTCGCAAAAAAAGGACAATAAGTAGCGAAGAATTGCCGGATTAAAAGTACCGAGTCATTCATTCCAAGGTTTAATTATCCTCTGTTTAAACAAATCGCAATAAAGAGCCAGTGTCAGTGCTTCCAAGGATCCTGTAAAAAGACATCGTAAAAAATACCGGAAGCCCGATGGTAACGTCAAACAAATTCCTGGAATAGTCCACCGTTTTCTGCTTGTGTTAGTTAGAGAATCCTATTCATGGATGTCCGTTAAAACGTTTTAGGTCCAAAAGTGTTCATTCGATTTTCGACTGTGAGATGAATGGAATAGGATTCAATGTGGAATGGCATTCTGAACGCTATAAAAACGTTTAGACCTGTACGTGAAGTCCATCGGACGTGTGTGGTAGATAGTGTAGGGATATTTGAGTGAACATTTGCAAAGACGCGAACGATGCGACGATATAGCCGGTACCACTTCCGGATGGAAATGCGTTTTCAATGGACTAGTAGCGTCGTTTGTACGATCTAAAGTTACATTTACGTTCTGAGCACATTTTGCCGTTTTTATGTTTTTCGGCTTCAGCAGTTTGAGTTCTTTCTTGGTGGTTGTAGATTAAGAATTGTGTTTATTTTGTTGTGGCTGGATCTTTATCAGCGGTGCTCGATGTTTTCAGCATCTGAAACAAAATTAAAATTATTTGAATGTTTGGTTATATGACTACATATGTATATTTGAATTTTGAAAAGCCTGTGATTGAAGAATTAGTAAACAGACCAAAAGTTGCTTTACGATAGTTTCTCGTTACATTTTAATCAATCACTCACGTATTGTGAGATGTGTTGTGTCACCATTTTTGAATAAATTTATTAAAAAATTAACCAATTTCAACCAAGTGGCGAACACTTTCAGTGACAGAACAAACATTGGACCCGATAAATTAAAATTAAATGCAAGGCTTTAAAATTCTCACAAAACCATAAATAAATATACAACCAAACATATTAAAATAAATGGCACCGCAAATAAACTTGAATTACAGCCGCTGCGTGGCAATGCAAGCGTATTTAAGCGCAGGCAAATTACGACACATTTATACCGTCTGCCAATAATAGGTGCACGTCTGACCTAATGAAGGGCAACTAGCCTTAAAAGTACTGCCGACGGCAAAAACAAACTTGCAAGCACGTTAGTTGCTAGACCGGGTATCAAGTAGCTGCTAGACTAATAATTGCTCATCGATTGTAGTTAGCAGATATAGAAGTACTAGATTTGAATCATTCAAAAGATTTTAATTTGATGTGCCTATTTATTTATTAAGTGTGCCGGAACTTAAATTAAACCAATTAAACGCCTTTCTCTTATGTGAGAGCTACAAAATCTTGAAAGGCTTCAAAATTATAAGTTTGTTTAGGCATGAAAAGAGAGAGAGGCCATGAAAAGGGATTTGCTTGATTTTTGTTTACACATGGAAACAGACTTATGTAACTTTTCTTATAAATAAGTGCTAAATTAGTTAGTAATTTTTAACATATCCGTACAAGACGTGTCTGTATGGCATACAGTAGTAGACAGTTGCAGGTACTGGTGCTAATTTTGGAAAATTCTGATTGAATTCAGCACATTGTTGGTCGGAAGTCGTGCCTGTTTCACACGGTCCAATTTCGTACTTGTCAGTACACATGTCTCGCGTTCTGTATTTCCACACGCAAGGAAGTGTCAGGCGTGGAATTTAAAGCATTTTCGAGCCAGACTTGGTGCACTGTACTGATAAGAAAAGCCTAAAATATTAATACGTTTTTATTTTATTTTCAATCTGGATTATATTAATAAAACTTTGCAATTTGGAGTTAATCCTTATATCTTTATTTTATTATTTATCCATTCTATCAATGTTTCAATTGTAAAATTACTTGCAATAAAGTTATGAGATAAAAATATTCAAGATCAGCTTATCTTCAACAAAGCTGCTCAAAGATTCCTTTTCCACAGATAATAATGTTCTCAACAAAACAAACTGTCATTTTTCCGTTGAGATAGCATCGCATGTTTCTTTAGTTCCCTGTAATGATAGAGGAAATGCGTTAATTGTTCCCAACCAACTGTACGATTATTACGACCGAGGTGTATCGGCATGTTCGTAACTCGGAGCGTCTCTTTGTGCTCGCCGCTCATTCACCAGCGTGTCGTTTAATGCCTATTCATTAGATGCTTCGTTAATTGTCCCTTGTTTATGTATCCAATGTTTATCTTAGAAGTTCCCATCTTTTTGTACTGAGTTACGTGCCTTGCGTAGAAATTGTTATGCAAATAATTATTGTACGGATATTTAAATGTAATGCTGTTGAGTTTATCTAGACACGCGGCAGCGTGTCAAGCCAAGTTCAAGCAAAGAACTGGCTGGCCAGCGCCACGTGTATATTTACACGAACCATTTGGTGCCATTTTTTACCCCTCCGTAACTCAAAACCTATTAAACATAAACACTTGAAACTTCGCGTGTTTCATTATGTCCATAAGGACACCTAGAAGCCCAAATTTAATGAAGCTAGCTCAAACGGTTATAAAGATATGAAGGTCCAAAAGTCGTAAAATTCCCACTGACTGACTGACTTATAGTACCTAAACCTAACCTACTTCCAGATAACCTAGAAATATGAAATTTGGAACCTAGCTCGGTAATTGTGTGTAAGCGTAGGAAAAAATCTGAAAATAGAAAAAAGTTAAAAAATAGGGGGGGTCCCCATACAACGTCACACGTTTATTGTATGGGGACCCCCCCTAATTTTAATATTTTTTAAATTTAACGTATTTCTTGTTATAGCGGCAACGGAAATACATCATTTGTGAAAATTTCAGCTTCCTAGCCATCACGGTTTATGAGATAGGCTTAGTTATACGGTCCCATTTTACCCTTTGGGTACGAATTCCTTAACCTTCAAGCGGGCGCGCGTAGTCGAATCGACCGCGCTTAATACATTTTCGTTCATATTATTGTTATTAGTCATCACATGCATCTCTCATTCCTAGTAGCCTGTCGCTATGTTATTCACAGTATAATAAAGACTATACCGTCACTCGGGGCCCTCACGATACTTCAAAACTTGCAATTGTTTTAGATCCGGCGCTGTCGTCGAAAAGACTACACGCGCCTGTCGTCGAAAAAGTTACGCGCGACGCTCAATGCGACTTACATTCATTACGCTTTTGTCAATATTATCTAATTATCTTAGAGTTTTGTTATTTTTTTTTATAAAATGAGTCCTTTACGGTTTCACAAAGTGCAATAATCGAGCAGTTACAAAGAGAAGACGAAGAAGAGAGTGAATCAGAGCTCGGCGACCAAGGCTCTGAAATTTCCAACCACATTG
>NWSH02000437.1:5812291-5823467 GCA_002382865.2 Heliothis virescens | reverse complement strand
TAATTTTAAATTGCACAGCTGATTTTTGAAATGTCACCCGGCCGGTGTTGCCAGAGCAAAAAGGCTTGCCAGAGCAAAAAGGCTAAATTATCTGATTTAGGAATTTTATAGCTCAAGCACGCGGTGCGCCTCCACCAGTGGGCGTCCATGTCTATCGTAACATTTGACGTATCAACCATGTCACTGCTTGTATCGTCGCCATCTTTACAAAACATGTGGTATACGGTTTAAAGAGCCAATTAATCAAGTACTTTACTGTTCAAGCTCCAAAAGTTGTAGGAAAACATGATAGTTGTAGTTTGTGACGAAAGTCGATACGAGGCATTATAGGAATTTGCTTTATGTTCGATAAAAGTTGCGTAAGAGCAACTTTGGGGATCCATGAACATTGTTTTACGTTTTGTAACAGTTTTGATGTGTGAACTTGAAGTGTTAGGTTTAACAAGAATTGACACCGATGTAAAAAGTCGCCTAACAAGATTGGAGAAATAAAAGCATTTAAAAAGTTAAGTTTTAACAGAATCTTGGAATTAAATAACAATGATTGACCATTATCTATGAGCAACTTTAATCAGGTAAAAATGCCGCAATTAAGAAGACGTAGCAAGAAGCTCCTGATTTTTTACAGCAGGCTTACTAGAGCAAATGATGAGGCATTTATCTAAATTACTTTTAACAAACGACATAGGCAATTGAATAAAAATAAACTTGAGGCGCAAAAACAGGGGACTGGCCCGATAACTATGTAAGTTAGCCAGTCGGCGTCTCGTCCAAAGAAAAGACGAAATGACGCCAATGCGCTGTCAATCTTTACACCAGATAAGTTTTTGCCCGTCCAGATAAATTGTCAGCGTCCAAATATAATTACACAATATTTCAGTAAGTTTTTCCTTCAATTACTGCATTTCGTCGCTTGGGCAGCTGAGGCGTTTTGGACATTCTTTTGTAACGAGCCCGCTGGATGCCGAGGTGTGTTATTTGCAATTTTAATTTGGTATTTATCGTAGACCTTGTGCTAAGGGATTAAAGACTTGTTTAGCTTAATACGACAGTTGGAATAGTTTGCAATGTTTTGAACAAAGTGCAAGCTTTAAACAAAATATTATGATAACTTATATTTTTAGGCCTCGAGCTTTGACAATTATAAAAAGTTGAATCAACTGTTAAAATTGTCAATGTTTTTGATTATCGATTTGTATTTCATTACATTATTGAAACCAAATAAAACAGAGCCTTAATAAATACGAGTAGAAAAACAACGAGTAGAGCTTATTTCATTCATAAAATAAAAATACATTTTAAACGACAAACAATTTTCCCACAGTCCCGCTACAAATTCACAGTCGAAATTATTTAAAAAATGAATATCATCACTGAAAAATAAATTATACGTTTTTTATTGCGCACTTGTCCTTTCTACTGGAAGCGGCAAGCACATCAAAGGAGTAGCCGAACGTCACGGCTCATCACGGCTGACACATCGACATTGGACAGTCTGTTGTGAAAATTAAGCCCGGTTCGAAAAACCCGTCGGCAATCCGATGCATACGCAGATAATTAGCGCAAACTCCGAATTGAATAGACGTGGCGTTTGGGCTTGTAATTTAGTTCAGTGTCATTATATGAGTATCGGAGTTTTTGTGGTTATACTTAACCGACTCTGGAGGTAAGATAGCTTTAATTATCGTTTATCTACAAAATTATCATCAATTTCATTAATAAGTATACCAAATATTGCCTTCTTATGCAAATTGTCATCTCCATGCAAGGCGTTTCGTATCCCACTTGGTGCTGTGTGGAAGTTATACTGTGACGGGAGAGACCAATATCGTTCTGCTCCAACTGATAAAGTCCCGTGCCCGTAGTGCACCCTGCTGAATAACCACTTTTTAATGCCTATTTAATTTTGAATCTTCTCACTCATTACTAATTACTAACTTATTGTGACGTGTGAAATCTTAACACAACACAACTGAACCTACCCTGTATCGTTCAGAGAGCAAATTCGCTGTCAAAATTAGACGAACCACGAAAACCTCTATCCATCCATTGATCACCGCTGTAAGACCAGAATATCGCAGTGATATTTGCATTCTCTGTATTTCAGGAACGTTGCAAACTCGTGTAGCTATCGCACGGGAGGACAATATTAGTAAACAAAGTTACCATGGCAACGGTAATGTAAACACCCAGCAACTAGGGAGCGCTGTGAACCCGTTACCAGCGAGTCTTAATAATTGCAATGTATGTTAGGGTGCGGTTATATTACATGACGATAAGCGGATTGGCATCATTGAATATGATCGGATTTTCAAAGAAGAAGGGTACTGCTGAATCATTTCAATTAGTATATTTATATTAGCTAAAAACATGTAGGTATACTATACTAATACTGTTACTATTACTGCAACTAACAATTTCAGTAGCTTTTTGCTTTCATTTCAATTATTTTTTCTTCTTCTTTTTCCTATAATTAGCTAGGTAATTTACGGTCACTGTTTAGCAAGGAAAAAATTGTAACATATCCAACATTATGTCAACATTACTAAAGGTGACACGCTATTCTATCATTAATGTGACGTCATCCCAAAATTTGATCCGCTTCTACGTAATGTAGTTTACATCCGTATTCGCACAAACACTCTAGAGAGAATAATAAACACTCTAAATTGTGCAAACATCGACTCAAACCCACAAAAAGAGGTCCCAACAAAGGACGTTTCCTCGAAAAATTATCGATAACTTCAAACCCAAAGGGCGTAAGTACATAGAGGCTACCGTCCCTTACGCCGTTTATTTCCAAAGCTATCAATATGCTGTGAACTACATAAACAAATATTCAGTTCAAAGTAGTATGGAGATCAAATAGTTTTACATTAACATCCCCTACTTTATGTTTATTTTTGCCGACAGTGTTTTCAAATAAATTTTTATGTGTCTTTTTATGGAGTATAGGCAAACGTTGGCGTCATTGTATATTTTGAAATGATATTTAATAGGTTACATTATATAAAAACATAAACTGACCTTAATGAGGTATGGATCCAGACTCAAATTTGGGTTAGGTACTCAAAGTCTGAAGGTATTATCTATGTCCGAATAAGCTTTATTAGAAGATTGCATTTACCTGCTGAAAAATCGTTTTAAATAGTTATACCCGAGGGACAGAAAAGATACAATACGTTTTTAATTACACCTTGAATTGACACCTGGAGCTAAATTGCCCTTTATTTTAATTAAGTTCAACTTCGCTGTTTTATTTCTAATCAAAAATTCTAATCTGGCATATAGCACCATCTATGTGTCCCAGGAGTAATCAATCGTGTATGGTTCAGCCCAAAATCGGAGCAATAGCTTCCATTTCATAACATTCAGGCTCAAAATTAACCCTTGGGAATTCTACAGAAAGTTTATCTAATCTAATTTCTTGTCAAATCTGACGTGGTAGGTAGAAAGGTTAATATCAAAGTTGCCTCCACAAGTTTCAGTTTCGCATGTTTCTCGTTATTTATACAAATTAGTTAGGGAACTTTGTGACTAATTAAAATTTAGGCTTCTGAGACTTCATTTTAAACAGGTGGGACTATGTTGTAAGTAATTGTAATAAAGGTAAAGCTAATATTACTTAAGGTTGAATTTGCTCTATTACTTTATATACTGAACAAATTACCTTAAGGCTTATTATAATATTAATAAGAATTTTCGAACATAACACCCCACCTACTACTACACAATTAATTTTGTACCACGTGTAACTTTTGTTCAAGTATTTCATCTTAGAAATACTCGTTCTTTGTAGGAGGACTGCTTTCTCTGTATATTTTTAATCAAAATTATTTATTGAATACAGGTCAGTTTTAGGATTCCACGTATTTTGCGTTTGCCAAAGGTCGTTCATAATTTGAAAATATCCTTACTTAATTAAAACCATTCCTAATTCAAAATTAACATGTGTACAAACAAAGAGGAAACAATAATCTACTCTTTATTCACTGTTATTATTTTTAACAATTAAGTATTATCCTTGTTCCGACGCTTGGTAAACATATTTATTTTTGTTGTACATTTTTTCGCAGTAATTTTGTTGAACAATCTGTACCTAAATTGCTATTACATTAAACAAAATGTTTTGTAATTTTAACTAATCTTGTACAGAATAAATACATAAAGACGAAATTCTTCTACCGTATTAGGTAAAGGCTTCCATTTTCTTGAATATACCGTTGTTACTCAACAATCATGAGGGGCAGACCCTCATATTTCTAACACTTTATTATATCGGTGCCGGGTCTCTTACTATGCAAGTCTGAAGGTGCCGTAAATATACAACAACAAACGCCTCATTGGTAACGTTTAGGGGCAATTCCGACCAATAAAGCAGCGTGCGTGGGTTGGAGAACATGACCACTAATGTTTGACCCCTGCCTGCGTGCAATTCTTCCATTCATCTCCCCATTCTTCAGATATACAGGTCATCTTTGACTGGTAACGGGCAATCGGAGGCGATTGAGCCGCGAATATCCGAATACGTGGGAGTTATTATTTTAATAATATAGGTCCGTTTTTGGAGCACTGTTGTCATTGCCATTGTTGTGAGAAACACTTTAAATACCTTAAACAGCTTTGCAACAATGTGAAACTGGCCTAAAAGGAAAGGGAGTGCACATGAGTGTACCTGTAAGCGTATCAAGCAAGGACTTTGTTCTAAAGTAGATCGTTCGTTCTTTGTTTTAAAGGCTTAACTGATTTCAAGTACACCAGTTTATTCCTTTTAGAGATAATGTAAGATATGTACCAACTAAAAGCTATCTTATCTTAAACTATCAACAGATAACACTGCTTTGCTTGTAATAAGTATGCCAAGTTAAACTAATGGCTATGGGAAAATTAGAATTCATGATTTACAGACAGATACAATATATTTTGATAGCAACGATAGTCTAATTTTAACCAGTGCGATAACAAGGGTTGTGGTAGATGAGATGAAGTCGAGTCCATTATCAAAACAATATTCAAAGGTCATCATACGCCTATCTATTGGCAGTGTGTTTATACAACACACATGCCCACGCAGTGTTCAGCTATTAACCAAATTGGCGTGCCAAACCTACATATTGAATGAGGCATCAATCAAAACAATTAAACATAACATACCGCCCACATTTTACTAAGGCCACAAATACGTTATGGCGAGCGTGCAACGGAGCGTGCAGCGAGCGTTGTTTTGATTATCAACCAAACAGAACATGCAAATATTCAGGTGTTTTTGACAGAGTCTACAGTATTCAGATAACCGTTTTACCCGGTTGCAGAGGGCGTCAGTTGATTTAATTATTGAAACATGTAAAGGCGTTTTTTACAGAGAATTCCAGTTACAACCAGTTCGAGCGAAATGGTTTGCACGCATGCTGCCCTTTCAAACGCCTGAATACACCGCTGCTGCAAGCTACGCTAGTTTAAATTCACAGCCTGAGAAATATAGCCTAACAAAATCATACACTAAAATGCTGTCATACGCATGCAGAAATATATAAATATTTCGTTTGTCGATTGAAAACGGACGTACTCAATAATCCATTAAACCATAACGTTAGTTTTGACAGGTGACGTACGAGGCTGCCATCCTGTGACTGATGCGTGACCCGAGGCTCGTACTTGTTTACTACGGAACCCAATAACTCATTCCATACTCGAATCTCAGTCGTAATAGGCATGCAAAAGACGGATTTTAGTCCTAATTTAAATTGTTGAAAATAGGAGTAATGGTGAGCTGGAATTATTATAATAGTCTAAAGATATTTTAAATTACGAACGCCTTCAATACCTCGTTCTAGATTTAAAATAGAGTAGCTACTGTAATCTTCACTCAAGACAATAGGCTGTAATATTAAATGTAATTTCAGACATTCTCGGGCCCGGAATCTGAATTTGGAAGGTGTCTAAATAAGTAAAATCGTCGATTTAAAATATAAGAAATGGGGACGAAATAAAAGATTTAATTAATTACTGCCAAAAGCATTTCCATATTTTTTAAAAAGAAATAATTCTCACCATTTTTGTGATGACCCAAATATTCTTATTAGAAAAAGACCTTTATGATGTCAATTGAATTTCATCAATCAATTGAGCTGAGATTTTAATCATAGTCTTTTGTCAAAGTTTTACTTCGATAGATTTTCATTTCATACCAGCTGCTTCCAAGAAACGACTCCATTTTTCTTGACAAAAATACGTCTGTAAAGAAAATCTTGATTATTGCTCCAAGGTTAGTAATTTAACATTTTTATTACACCTCGTTAGTATTCCGAATAAAAAATCAATGGCCTTGAGGATATAAGACAGACGAAGTTATAAAAATGTAATTAACAACATTTCACCTCTGTATTTACTACTCATTATAATTTGCGAAATAGGATCGTTAATGGCATTTATATTGTGTAAAATCTTTCTTTAAATTGTAGGTCTTATTCCCAAGGAACGTTGGTAAGGGAATTAACACTGATGTGACCGAAATCTGTCACTGGCGCACTTGTATGCAAATCTCACAAGCTCTGTACCGCCGTATGCAAATGTATGCATTACTCGCATCAATGAATATCACTCTTCTTCTCCAACATAAAGCTTTAGAGTGAGACAGAAGATTTAATGCTTATTTTACGTTGAGAATGTATTTGATATGGTAATGGCGTTTAGTTTGAGAACTGTTTACCTATACACGAAGTTCACCTTTGACACCGTTAAGCGATGCCTTTGTCATGTCCCTATCTTTTTGATACGATTTTATCAGAACACGATGATGTTAGAGCAGATGTCGAGAGGCAGTTGAATAGTTTTCCTTATCTATTTACATGAAACACACGGGAAACCTTTTCTCATTTAAGGTACTAAAAAGTTTATAGTTTTTATGTGGCAAAGGGTTACTTGGGAGAACTTGGCTCTATGTTTTATGACTGCTTTTACTTTTCTTTGTTAACAAAAATAAATGTTATTGTTGGTTCACCATAAATTATTTCCTAAAATCTCTTTTAAACAATAACAACTAAGACACAAGATTCATTTCAAGGTGAAACCATGCATTTATGTAGACATCGATAATCATAATTTATAACTTCTTCACTGAAACATGCCATTTTTTCATGCAAAAAAGAAACGAACACTTATCAACTCGCACTCCAAACCAACCACAAAACAACCTACTTACCCAACAACAAAACAACCGTGTACAACAACGCGAACTATCAAAACTAATTTCGCACAACTAACATAAGTGATGTTTTCAAAACTTTCTCATATTTGTATCGGGGCAACAATACACAGTATGAAATATGCGGCTATCAGTATAAAGCACCGCAGCGCATCCCGTGCACCGAAGAAGAACACTATTTCATACTTTCCATGCTTCGTAAGTGCAGCGATACTTCTAAACTTTGCCATTGGACGGTTCGAAGCGTTAAAGATTCAAAATGCCACCAACGTATGTTATGTGATAAGGTAATGTCTATTGCTTTTAAAAGTCAGTGTAAGTGGAAAAGCGAAGTTGCAGATAAGCTTTTATCATTAGCTTGCATTACGGCTTTTTGATAAGTTGTTTGCAATCTGAGTAGCAAAATTAGATATCTACTATAACGAAGTCTTAGTAACAGGGTCCCGTTTTACCCTTTGGGTACGGAACCCTAAAAACGAAAAGAAAATACTTGTATGTACAGAAGCTTACGAGTTATTTTTTTACAAAAATCCCGTTGATAGTTATAAAACAAAATCAGTTTTACTTTTATCGCTGAATGAAATCTAATAATCATAAAAATACACAAACAAAAATCGATTAATGGCAATCAAAATGTTCTTTAGATTTTTCTCATGTTAAGCTATCTAAAATAGAGTTCACAAATACAAAATAAAACAGTTTCAAACAATTTATTTGATATGAATTAGATAACTTCGAATGTTTTTTTCATTTTTACGGCACTTAATATTTTTTTATCTAAATCGATATCCATATTTTATTGTCAGCACTTCAGAACTTTTACGATCATCAGTTCTACATAAAAGGTTTAATATAAAACGATAGCGGTTAGAATGCAACTGACCCTATTGAGATATTTCTAGGACATTAGACACCGTCTTTTATAAGTATGACATTTTGTTTAATAGAGAATTGAAGATATTTCAAGTTCTAGATTTTATCTTTTCTTTACACATAATGCATTATGCACTCTACTTGTTAGATCTAAATGATCTATTTGCATAATAAGTTTCCGCTTTTATTTCTAGGCATAGCACCTACATTATTTCCAGTACCAATCAGAAGACTTATTTATCAAAACCAAAAAAAAGGATTATTTGTTAGAAAATAAAAACAAGAAACTTCATCAAGGAAACCAAAAACAATGAGTTATTGTCATAGAAACTTATAGCACAAAGGACATGAAATCAATGAACTGGCCTAACCAAAAACGGTACGGCCCAAGCCATGTAAGTGCGATCGAGTTACAACGAGGCACCAGGAACATGTGCACACAATTTTACATACAATGCGGTGTGGGCGGATCCTACGGAGCGTTTAGACGATACTAGTTCTTGTCGGGGGTAGTACTCGATGACAGTTTTGAGAAGAGTGATTCGCGATATTATTTGGGCCGTACCTAATTTGATGACCCCTGACCGCGGTTCCGAAAAATGGTATTATGATTTGTGTAAGTCACGTTATGGTTTTAAAAATTGACAGCGTGTCAGCTATTGTCGGTAATATTTTTTGTTTTCTTTAGCTATAAGTAGGTGTTATGGAGGTCAACAGAAATACCTTATGATGACTAAGTACGAGTTATGTTCAGGCCAATAATCCATATCATAAAATAGAATACAGGCCTAAAACAACTGATTTCTCGAAGAAAATGCAACAAACAAACCGCCGCAACACTTTATCAATATCTCCCGCGAAGTGATTTATCTTTTGATTATTCCAGTGAATGCGCGGGCGCCGGCAATGGCACGCATTTAACGACTATCACTATCAGGTGGCAATGCGCGCTGTGACGTGTCCTAGGGTTGTTAGTACTGCTTGTTAGAGGTACCTAAGTGGACCTTTATGCACCTTTTAAAGTAAGAACTCAAATGCGTTCGTTAAGTCTATAGTACAGGTTTAATAAAGTGTGAATATGAGTGTTTGGTTTTCTTTGTCGGACGAATGTAGTTTCGAGTACGTTGCATAATTACGTATAGAGAGATTATGATCTCTAGTAGTTATTATTGTATCAAAATAAAAGCAAATAAAAATATATTTTTTTGGAAAATACGAAATTAAAATTTTACATCTTATCGTTGCTTGCAATATTGTGCAGCATGAAAATAATTTATTAATTCCTAGAAGCTGGCACTGTTATAAATCTATATCATATTCATTTCTTTTTCTCTTTTATTCCTTTTTAATAGAATAGAACAACAAGGTTACTTGCAATATGAGTTTTTTCGGGGAACTCAGTGTGGGCAGATCTAAGATGTTTTGTGACTACAACTGTTATATTAGATTAGATTTACAAAATTGCGTAGATATTTGAATTTTAAATGACATTACTGATATCAGCTTAGTGCTAAGCTGTGCTAAGACGATAATAGTAATATAAGAAATGATGCTTTGAAAATGAATATTCTATGTAAAGAGGCAGTTTGCACAACGTATTGACATGAATTCATACGTAACATCCAGGAGAATATTTCTACGAGATAAACGTTCAAAACACTTAGTGTGTGAGGAAATGTTCTTCCTAAATAAACATGACATGTAATGTTTATTTACTGCTTTACTTATGCCAAATGCCTTTTCAAAAGCAGTCTCTTAAAATTCCATAAAATAAGCGTAGGCGGTACGGCTTGAGGATAAAAACTGGATTAACGTCGTTATGTGCTTATAATCCGAATGTATATCAGAGATTTGCGAAATACATGACTACGTTTATCGCATTATGTACCAACATTTATTTTGTATCAAAATTCGCAGCAGGAGTTTTTCACACAAAAGAGATTTTATTACTTCCATCCTTATGACTCAATGTTTTTCCATATGCAAATAGAACAAGAAGGTCAACATTATCAGACTAGGATGTGGGAGAATTAAAAATTCCTCCCCCCAGACGTTCAACTAACAAAATTAACATATCCACTGTTTCATCTCAACTGGTTCCCACTTTTGAATTTCCTATTAGTGTTTACAAAGGCAAAGTCAATACGATGTGGTAGCCAGAAATTTTAATGTGTGATGTCTATTTTGATTCACAACCGTATGTCTGTGGATTAGGGTCCTGAATTGCTTGCATGGGAATCGATTATGAAATGAAGATCCACACGCTACTCTATTGTTGAAATTTGTTTACAAAATTTTCGAGTTATTGACTTTGGCGTGAGAATTGGTTTCTAACGTTCGTAACCCTGGTAGGTCTGATCGATCAAATATCTAACATACTACTGTTAAGCATTTCTGAAGCGCATAAGTATGTAAATAGGTACAGCAGTCCACTTTTATTGTGTGAGATTGGAAACTGTTTCTTCACTTAAGTACCAAAAGGCTATTAAAGTAAAATGTCTCACGTTCTTATAATATTTGAACGTCTTATACTACTATTTGGAATGTTATCTCACTTTATCAAAGTTTAGTATACCTTTAATGTATTACAAATTACTGATTCAGAGATATTTTGTGTGCATGCTTGTGTAATTAATTGATGCATGATTTTAGCCGGTAGCTTACATTCTCTGATTAGAATGTCGTCGCCCTTTGCAAGATACACCGTTATAACGATATTTAATAGAACTTATCTTAATAAGATTCTCTTATCAAAGATATGGGTCCCTGTTTAATTCGGGTTTATAGGTAGCATTAATCACATATTATCTGCTCGAATAAGTTCTTTTAACCGTTATCATGGGACTCAAAGCTAGCTGAGTAATTATAGATCAATTTATGTTATTTGCGCTAACAAGGTTTGAAGCATGTTCTGGATGATAGGACACGGTCATGAAGAATATATAATAGCGTCCTAGCCGATTATCGGCCACGGCGGCTGTTCTCATATAAGGAGATCAGCCAGCTGCGCAGGACATATTATAGTGCACAAGCATTTGCGCAGACACAGGTGCACTCCCTATTCCCTCACTCTCATAACCCGATGGGACGGCAATCCGA
>NWSH02000437.1:5762375-5774532 GCA_002382865.2 Heliothis virescens | reverse complement strand
ACGACTAAAAATTCAAAATAATGAGCAGGTATTCCAATAAAACACTCGTACCTACCTCATAAGTGAAGTTATGGAACTCGGGGGAAGATAAAAAAACTCGATTTAACTTCGTAAAAGTCACGACTCGGGTATTTAAGTTTTTAACACGACCAATCACTCGAAATGGCAAACGCTGAATGAGAAAGTTTGGCGTAACAAAATGGCGATTCTAATAATGTTGCTATCACTGCAAAATCTGCACTAAATCTGGAGTTATGGATGACACTTTGTGTTACCCCGTTTTTCATCTTGCCCCCACTGACCTTACCTACTTATTTCCATATTCTTTTTTAGTGAATTCATTGTACAGAAACGACAAGGCAGCCTAGCTGGCTACGTACCGTAAAATCAGTTTCTTAGAACCAGCACTGTGAGGTTTGAATCTAAGTCATACCTAGTGTTATCAGATGGATAAGAAAAATATGTGAATAGATATAAACCTAAGTGAAAGATTTTTCGAGAAAATTCTGTCCCGACTACTGTTTACTCCATTCAATCGAAAAGGCATTCGATATTCGTTCTTGCCATTATTGTTATTAAGTCCAGGTTTCTTTCTTCCACTTGAATAATTCACATTAAAATCTTAGTTAAGAAAGCTCTAGGCTTTCCGAGGATATTGCTCTTTTCTTAGACAGTCTTATTCAAATCAATTTAATAAAACTAACCATCTTATATCAATGACTTTAAGGGCGGGTTTCAGAGGTTTCAGATAAAGTTTTACATAAACATCTGACAAATGATGCCATAGAAAGGTAGTAGAGTTTAAATTCTATGACATTAACTGTTAGATAGCTTTCTAGAACTTTTTCTGGAATCTTTGAAATTAAACCTTATTCTTCTTTTTGGTAGGTTTACTGCGGAAATCAATATTCTGTCTATCTCTGGATTTGCTTACTAGTGATAGAATTTTGACATTAGCCCCATACAAGTAATGTCAAATTCCTATCTCTGGTAAGCAAATCCAGAGTTAGATAGGTTATTGGGAACGGCCGTTTATCGATATTAAATGTCTGACAGCTAATCAAAACACGACTATCTATAGTAAGTAGGCCGAATAATTATTCGGATCCTGAGGTATTCCAATTTGTGAATTTGTGAAACATTACTTCAGCATATTCATTTCGGATAATCTTTTAAGTAGCTCTATTAAAAGTAATGTAATGTAATTAACGTTACATTCATCATCAAACCAATCAAAAAAGGTATCATTTTTCAATTAATTTCGCGGAAGTTATCAGTCGGAAATAATTGAGAGCCAATGAGGATTCAGGGTGCATTTAAACTCGGTACAGGATACGAATTGATGATAAATCAACTGCTTAACAGGACGATGTTGGAAAGATTGGAAATAAAATTGATTTGCAATGCTGGTTTATTTTCAATAACACTAATAATTCTTTGAAAAGCGAATAGTATTTCTGGACTCATATGATTCGAACCTAATTTAAGATTGTCATTAAAAAGAGTACAAAATGGACCGTGAATATATATAGTATGTGCAATCATAGATATGATTGCACATACTTACTCGATAAAAATAAGTTTATCCAAATAAAGTGCTCGACATATTCAGTTTAATAATGGCATCGTTTAATACTGTCATACTATGCTTAATCACTATTTGCACAATCCAACACACATTCTTTTTCATTGCGCTGCTAAGCCCGATTATCTGTTATTATTAATTAGTTATTAAAACAATAATTTGTGAGTATTTTACTATTAATCACGCGAGATTAACGCTTTGACTTCATTAATTTATTGAATGATATCGTTTGTTGTAATAGTATAAAAACAAGGTTATCCCCGATTGTTTCAATTGGTAAAACACGATGCATTCAATTAAGTTTATATTATTTCTAATTATATAATTGACGGTAGCAAACAGAAATAGATAAACGACATAGAGAAACTACTGTTAGTTGAAAATCGAAAAATAACAATAGGTATAAAAACAAAAAACTGTTGTTATTGTGTCAAAGCAGACAATGAAAACAAATCTAACAAAAAAGACCAAAATAATACGAAACAGTTGGTGTTCTAAAAAGTAAACATATTAACCCTACACTGCATGAGTACACAAACAGGGCAGCTCCCCACAAATCTTTCGTATCAGCGAACATTGTCATTCCCTTGCGGTATATTATTGAACTTAATGGCATCATTTACCGTATTCCGATCCTCAATAGCGACAGCGTAACATTCTCGTCGCCTGATTTTAGGGCACAGTGCTATAATACGAATTTAATGGAACCCCAACATATATTATTTTCGAAATGTAAAATAAAAATAAAAAGATTTTATATTTTTGATAATAGATCAACAAAGCAATATTTTAAAATGATTCTCTGGCAGTTTTTTTTTTCACTTTTCAATCAATTCACAAAATTGCATATTTTTGTAGGTACACAAGATCAAAGTAAGAATCATAATATATGTTCTACCTATCTGTAACATTTTACATTATCCGTATTACTTGTTACAAGAGTAGCACATAAAGCCTTTACTCAAATACATTATGCGGACTCCTTTGTGGTTTTCTGAGAAATATTTTTTCTTATAGAAATTGCGCATTTCTTATTCTACATGTAAGTAAAACCTTGTTCAAAATTGTTTTGTAAAACACTACTGTGAATGAATAATGATCAACTAGTTTCAATAACTAACATCATTCATCATTATAGAAATACTTGCTCATAATCATTTGAAATAAAATGTAACAACTGTAATAAAAAAACTACTATACTAAAATATGTAATAAAAAAACTTACTATAGCGATTAACTGCCATCAATTTTGATATTCCTACGGAACCCTTCGTCAAAATGCATCTCGAACTTAGCATTTTTATTACATTTTTTTATGATTCCCGTCCATTTGACATGTATTGATGCGGTTGTAATGGTTGGAGCATTACTTGCAACTGTTATAGTGGCAGGTTGGTACTAAATGGTCACCGTAAAATACTTTCTATGTTTCAATTATCGGCAAAGTGTGATATATCGTTATTTGTTATGGATGGGCTGCACGGGTATCGCTTTTGTCTAGCAGTACTATTTATTTTTATGATCGATTTTCACAACTGTGCTTTTTGGTGCAGTGTTATTATTGTCAGAAACGAAACGATAAAATGAAAATTTTCAACATCCTCGAAAATTGTATTGTGGAGAAATAATGAATATGCCTTTGTTTGCTCGCATTAATATGCATATCATTTTAACGAAAAATTTCCTGTTGCATTGTCGGTAATTCAGACACACTTTTATGTAATCATAAGTAGTAAATTGTTGAGTTGTAAAGGATGTATCAATGCTGAGTTTCTGAAACACAGCCACCGATCCCGACAAATTGCTGCTCGCTTCCATTATTCATATTTAATATTCGATTGTGGTCGTAATTTAAGCATGCTTGGTTGGATTCATACTTGCGGAAATTAAAATTATTATTACCTGTAAATTGGGTAGTTTATTTTAATTTTCAGATTCTTTAAGCACATTCAATGCTTGCATAATGTTGTAGGTACTAGTTCTGAATTCTTCTTTTTCTTTGTTAACAAAAGTATGTTTTGAAGTTTTAATACCATAGATTTGTTGAATTCTGTTTATGCGTTTTACCTAAAGACCTATAATTTTAAGGAAAAGTGTCTTTATGTTAAAATAAACAAGTCAGTTACAGTAGCATTCCAGAAACAGTGAAATTTAGATGAATCAATCTCCAAACCACTTTAACCCAAAAATGCCACCACGATTTACAAATAGGCACGAATACCACTTAAAAAATCGTGACATAAAAACGAAAACTTAATATCATTTATTTTATTTTACAAGCTTTGCATGATAAATGGAACAGTATCTATAAATAATACGCGCCTAAACTCACATAAACTACTACGGGTATGACAGTCGATGGAAATAAAATGTTTTATAGCCATAACAGGAACGAGCTTGTGGTTCTAAGAATGTTCCTCTTGACTTGCAGTTAAAGATTTAATGTTTTGTAATTTCAGAAGCCCGAAAATCTTGTGCGAAAATATATTTGCATATTTGGAGAATGTCGGACTTGCAAGCGGTATGCCGTGGCTTTACCGGCAAGAAAATATGAAAATTACAATTCATTTCCTTTGAAAAACTTCGTGTGTATATATTTATTATTGTATATTTGTGAAACACTGAATACCAAAGAACGCTTTATAAGTACCTACAAGTCTTAATAACGTCATGTCACGTTTCGTAGAACATCATTCATACGGGCGATAATTAAATAATAACAACCGACGATTGCGTATTCAATGTGTTCATTAAAATTTTATAACATGAAACAATTAATGTTAAAAGTTGACACAGGACTGTGCTTTTAAAATATTAATAAGAGACATAATGACCCGGTATAAAAATTGTGCTTACGTAACGAGTGATGCAGTATCTTAATTTGTAAATTAACAATTAAGACTATCACTACAACTACAAAACTGTTTATACTTAGATTATAACTTTTATTCCTTCTGAAAAGTGTTTAATCCATTTCCAGATTATTCAGTTAATCGATACTATTTCAGTTTTAATAACTTTTTACAGTGTTCATTCTCTTTAGATTTGTAGTCTACTGATATACTAGTACAATGGAATTTATTGATACTTTTGTAATAAGTATTAACACCTTTATTGGTCATATAAATAAAAATTAAATATACTTTAGTCACACTTATTTTACTTACGGCATAATGATTGTTTATGTCCTAAATATTAGAGTAACTGCATGTCTATTTGATTCGTAAAACTGAAATAGTACGTATTATATATTATAGGCAAATATTACGTGCAAGCGTCATTGTGAGTTATTGCCTAATATTCACCAGGATTTAAAGTCAAAGTTCACAATAATATAAGTTGGCTTGCTTTCGCGCAGGACCATTAAATCGCCCATTTTCCTGAGCTGATTCTCACAGCTTGGACGGCAATAAACAGCTGATGCATTTTATGTTCTCCTTTCATATTCAAAACAGGATCAAAATATGAATGCAGAGAATGATTTACCAATAAAATTTTGTGTACTTTATATTACGTAATATATTTTATAACTCATGCACACGATGTTGACACTTCTGAGCTTTTGAGGTCTTTTGATAGCATTGAATATTCTAGCCAGTATATTGCCATGAATAATCTTCCCCTATAATCTACCCTAAGAGTGTTCGACTTAGACCCCATTACGTAATAAGCTCAACATTAAAACCTTTCCCGTAACTCCCTTTTATTTTTATATTAGACGCGAAAAGAAAAGAAATCCATCCCTATCTGGATAAAATCTCTTTGAAAGAAACTCAAACAATTCGAAACACCTCAAGACATTACCGTGTGGCCCCTAAATTTGCGTGTACAGGCAAAACGCGTAATGTCGGGGTGAGCCCGCCAAAATCGTATTTAAATTCACCGATCCCGACACGAGATAAGCGAAATCATGAGTTAGGTTGGAAGGGTTATAGAATCCTGCTGCGTGAGGCCGCATAATTCCGTTTCCAGTGGGGTGTCCACGCCTTTGGTGTTGACGGAGATATCTCGATCTTGAATGGGAAGCCTCTTTAGAGTGTTTAGCTGGGAAAATTTTCTTTAAAACGTTTGCAAATACAGAGGTCTTATCGCGAGATCTGGAGAATTTGTTTGCTTGTTACTCATGTATTGAGCTTTGAATAAAGAATTATTGCTGTCGTCAGAATCTCTATGATGGGTAGCAGAAAAATATTGTTCAAGTATTTCGAATAGAAATGCTTTTTACTTAATTATTCAAATTGTGTTATAATAAAATAAAATTTAAACGTAATTTTTTTGGGATTTAGAAACCTTTAGGAATATTTAAGTCCCTATAATTTTATTCCTAAATCCTAAAAGAACATACCACCACACTGTTTTTTTTAGAGAATTTATTTGAGGATTCCGAAATGAATTTAAGATAATCGTAATGGTTATGACTGTCGCCCTTAATTTCACATCTAATTATTTATAATTCCAAAAACGAGCATTTTAAAGCTTTATTACAGCTGAAACAGGGTTTTCAGATAAGGGTATACTCAACCATACTTAGCGCCAACAATTAAGTATCCCCTGATTTAATTAAACAACCAACAATTTATTTTTACTTGTCAGATTTTATTTTCCTTTTTTATCCGGCGGCTCGACCGTAATTTAGGTACCCTAATCCCGCGCTTCAGGGTACCAGAAGGGGTGAAAGGGAAAAAGTAAGGGTGATTAAAGATAAACAACGGTTCGGTGCCAACGTGAGGCCTAGCACGGTTAGAATAATTTGCAATTGTATAATTATCTATGACGGTAAATTAAACGAGAGTTTTATGCGTTTCCGAGACGACCGGCTAAGATTTATGTCGGTGAGATTACGACTTAATTATCGATTTGTTCCCATGTTCTTCTCGTTTAGATCTGTTTAAGAGACCAATTTCAAAGGTAATGTCTGTATTTTTATTACAGTTTAGATTCCTACTTAATTCCAATGTTTCAGAGCTTTACTCAATAAAATTAAATCACTAAATGTACATTTTCAACAATAAATTGAAAATAAAATGTAAGCTTGACCCGAATTTGTATTCACCTGACCTGCCATAAACTACCCGTTCCATAAAAGATATCAAAGATAATTCCGGGCAACATAAAAAAAATCCTTTCAATATTTACAACATCGGAAGCGCTGTGAATTATGTATTCGTTTAGTCCGATCCGGACCTCGGGATCTCTGACCCAGCTACAAGACAACGCTTTCTTTATGGCCACAGTTTTTCTTTATGAAATGACGTCATTTTTACGCCAGCATAATCCCCGCAAAATGGGGTTATTACTGAATTGCTGGTGCATTCGCGTCACCTTCCCTAGAAACGGGCTTTGTTTGACTTTCATGGAATAATGTCTATTATTGACTTACTGACCCAAATTCTGCGCATTGTTTCTGGCTCCATTGAAAATACCGAATATTGGACCTTAATAACTTTGCATGCATTTCCCAAAACTATTTATACGATTTTCGGTTCCAAAATGATCCGGGATTGTTTATATATCCCTTATAGGAGAACACACACAAAGCTCTGTTTATACTGACTATGAAACAGTCTATTTAGCTCCACGCAGAAGTTTCAATAACTTAATTATGTCTACGTAAACTTTGAAATTTGTTAAGTCTGTATATTACTAAGCCAGTTGTCTGAAATATTACTTCTGGCAGCAGACGAAAGTTTGATATTAAATTTCATGAGATTAGATATTGGTTTTATTTTCACGAAGAACAGTCTCACGTCATATTAATTGGATGTATTTTTCTGACTGTTGTATTAAGCAACATGACAAGACATTTTCCCAGAAACCCATAAAATTGTGCCAGTTATTACTCTTGGGGAAACGCAAAAAGAAGGGACAAAAACACAAACATTTTCATAAATATCTCTTTGTGAACATTTCATCAAGACGCACCGATTCCTCGAGAGAATAAGCTCTATGAATATTTTGAGGTATACGAATTTGGGTTGTAGCCACTGAAGATATTTCATATTCTTACGCAGTACACTTGTATAACCACCTTTATATCTAACCCGGCTAAATAATATTGTGGTTGCATTATTTTTGTAAAGACGTAGGATTACTCGGGTTTGTCTTTTGTTCTTGTTAGAGAGGATTTATTCGCGTATTAGACTCCGACGTTCTATTTTTAAGTAGAGATTTTGCGTTCCGTATATTTTTTATTTGATGGCCGCTTTTCATCCAATTTTTAAAAGCTTTTATTAAATTCTTTGCTTGCTTCCCGGATGTTTTTCAACTACTAGTGAAAATTATACGAATAGTTAGCTAAAAGGGAATAGTTTTGTAGTTTTAGGTTATTTTGGTCTTATTATTTCAATCAACAGAAATTTCAAAATGTTACAGCCGTCTATTATAAGTTTTTTATTTCGTGAAGACTTGATAAAAAATGTCCAATTTTATAAGCCTTGACAAATAGAAATGAATTATCACACAGGTCGCTGACATAACGAATAAAATAGTATCTATTGATGATACAAAACGTTTTTGTAAATTGCAGACCAAATAATAGTACCTAGAAGCTAAAAATAAAATCCTAACAGTCACTATACTCGTTCAGTAGTTATTGAAAACGTTTGATCTCGATGTGCAATAGAATTTAAAAGTGTAGATTTTTTTCCCGTTTAAATGAAGCATGCAGTGTGGTTGATATTAGATACGTTTGCACTCGAATATTTGTTAAAACTTTGTTTCCAAAGCTATTACATACTCGTAGATACCAATATGAAGTGCCAGTTCGTCGTTGTACTCGTAGGTATAGAAGTATTTTTTTTTGTAATGGCTATATTAGCCGGAAAATAAACATTAACGGCCAGTTTCATAGGTTCCAGATAAAGTTCTGAATAGCTATCTAAAAGATAGTGCCATAGATGTGTTTTTAATTTAGATTACTTTTCTGTCTGTATAATATGTCTGATAGCTATTTAGAACTCTTATCTGGAACCTGTGAAACTTGCGCTTAATGTTTCTTTGTGTGAACGATAATTTAAACTAATGTACAGACGCCTGCATTTCAAGCTATTACAATCTATTACGCTTTACAGATTGAAGTAACTTGATGTAGGTACAGACAGGTCGACGTATAAGTACGTATCTGTCAAATTTTACCAATCAAGCATTAACCTTCCTCCACTGTGATAAGGTTGAAAATGTAATGCAAAAATTTGACAGATTGTGGTAACTTGATGTGCTGCTGCTGTACGTATCTACGCGAGCTCAAAATAGCATTGCAATTCCTACACTAGCGTATAAAATGTACGTAAACATTTCAGAACTAACAACGTTTGAAACAAACACATTAATTACCAATCAAATCCTCACTATTTCAGGCATATTAATTAGGTTAAATTAATGCTAAATGACGTTGTGGTCGAATTAACAAACGTTGGTCTTCAATTTGCTCGTATAGTTCGTGGCTATAGTTTAGTTAGTATTTGTTTTAGGTTTTGAGCGATATTTCGTTGTTTATTTTGGTTTGGTTTGGGCAGTGTGAAAGCTTCTAATCGTTCAAAAATATTTTTGACAAAAAACTAACTAGTATTTCATACTGTATTCTCGAAGCTGCTACTTGAATGAAGAATTTTGAAAAGTAAATTATGTCCCATGCATCCAAATTAACCTTCTACAATGAGAACAAACTGTGGTTTTGGTAGAAATATTGCTCTTTTTTTTTATAAGACTAAAAAGAATTATAACCATTTTTTAATTATCTTTTTTGGGATCTTTGTTTGATTTTAATGAATCAGAATATGTCTAAAACTACATTAGTCTTAGTTTCTGTTCCTCAATCACCAAAGACCGGATGACAACGGTACTTTGCTCAGAGGAAACCTACAGCGCGGAAAAGGACATAGGCAATTTTGATCTTGATTCAATGTAGGGTCCCTCGTTGATCCTGTAATGTGAAATGCCTTTAGAAAACGGCTATTTAGGAGAAGTATATAAACGCTTATTTTCACCGACAACATAAATGCAAATTTTCGTAAAAAACTGTTTTATTTGAAAATTGCCCTTAAAAATTCATAGTAAACAATGTTCTAGAACAATCACTATAGTAAACTTCAGTTACTAGAGTAAATAGTTATTTAGTGAGCCAAAAAAACTCTGATTTTCGTAAAAACTTCGATTTCAGAGGAATTACAATGTCACAAAAAAATAAGCAAGAGTTGACGAAACCATGAGTTAAAGTCGGTTTATATTAAACAATGTTTATTATATCCTATATAGATGATCATCTATTATTATAACAACTTTGTAAGTCATTTAAATTCGTGTATGAGCCGTGTCCGGTTGAATTTATATCGTAAAAAATGATTTTTTGATTGGACCTGCTATAATGGAGTTTGTAAGGAGGGAGGAATCGTATAGAAATGATAATACCACATCGTAAAACAAAAGTGTTGGGTGCTAAAGTCGAACGGGACTCTGAATATAATGAGTCTGCTTATTTTATCATGATGATAAAAACGGTGCTTATTTTTTTTCTATAAAAAAATAATTCAAAAAATAAAATACAAATAATTATTTCGATGACTGAGTAACTATTTACTGAAGTTTTAATTCATTATTTATTTAGGACCAACATCGCAACTTATTCATCCGTTTGCTAACACACTCTTGCTACAAGTAACACACTAGCAACTACTCTATACAGTTCTAGCGGACGATCGTTAGGTCATCGCGAGCAAATGGGACGTCCCACTGACGGGATGGCTACACATGTTATTGACCCTGCCCTATTGTTAACGCCATATGGCCACCGAAATTACCTCGTGCCCTCAGAAATTAGCAAAAACCTCCTCAAAAATATACCTTCCTGGTGTTGAAAATACACAATTTCCAAACGCAATTTTCGAGTTTTCGGTCGTTTTTTGTTTGTTTTGTTTGACCGGCCTTAATTTATGGTTTCGCGTATGGTATGCGTTTTTTGATATTCAAATAAGACAGATATGTGTATTGATCAACGTTGTGAGTCTGAAGGTGATTTAAATTCGAGTTATTACACGTCGCTAAAAATGAACCAGTTCAGTCCCCCGTTCAAAAGGCAAAATTACAAAAGCTAGATGAATTTTAATCAAATATTATATTCCATGAGCGAGTCGTGAAATCGTCGTGAATGAAAGTCGAGAAAATAATTTCGCCGTAAATATTTAACAGGAGTAAAAAAATAAGAACAACATTTTTCCCGATGTTTACATGTTTACCCGTACGCATGCCCCTCCCGGGAATCAAATAGGGAATAAATCACGTGCGATGTCTACAAGGGCTGAGCAATAAAAACTGTTGTCCAATTCCGAAATTCCTACAGGAAACGAGGAAGGCTTGTGAATTTATTAAAATGTTGCACATAATGTATGAGATACGAAAAAAAACATAAGAAAGTTCATTCTTAATTTGAAAAATTCAGCACAGACATATTGAGATTGTGTTTCATTTATCTGTAACAAATATAGCTATATACAATCCAAGTACCTATAGGTATGCTGTCCCCTTATCACTCTAACGTGTGAAAACATTAATCTACACACAGCCATGAAAACCTAGGCCTAACATATGGTTGAAATGACTTTTTTTCAAACTACTTTGGTGTAATGGCTCGGAATTACGTTCAACACAAGAGGTCAATTATCATTCGATAGACAAGGGTGGACGTGATAAAAACAGATCTCCTAACACGTAATTACATAATTGTGCGCCCTCGCCGCCGTCGGGTAACGACGCCACACGAATATGGGTTAGCTGAGACCGAAAAATAAAATTATACACCGCTATGCTAGTGTGGACGTGACTGTAAATAATTTTGAATGTTAGAGTTTTTTTGTATGGAATGAAAAAAATACGAAAATAGTATTTATTGTTAGTTTGAAGTTGGATAATGTAAGCTTCATCAGTTCTTAATTGTTGGTTATTAAATTACTTCTATATTTCAATTAATTTGGAATTTAACCTCACATCGCAGAATTTTGTAATCATGTAGAATTATTATAAATTTATCCATAATCTTAATCTGCCTATCATGGAAATTATATTCTACTACCAAGATCTCTAATACTTTGAACCAAAAATTCTAAGAAATCGTTGCTATCTAAAGCATAATTCTTAGAGCAATTTCCTTTTTAGTATTTTAGATATTTACTCCGGAAAATAAATTGAGACGAGTATAACCGTATAATCTAACCGTTGGTATAGATTAATGTGGCAGTAAAATATTAATAAGCTATTTTATAATTCCTTAGGTTTAATTTTATAAGATAAATAATACAGTTGGGTGTCAAAATCAGAATTAATAGCTTTATGAAATCACTTCGCCACACCTGAGTCGCACTTTTTTTCAAAGTCACTAACAAAAGTATTGACAAATAGGCGTATAAATCATTTTTTTATTGCTTCGATTGCGTAAAGATCACACTATATAATAGAGTCAATGTTTGTTTAATAGACTCCATAACATTATAAAACAGATTATTTATATGGAACTATTAGTCATTATTTTTAACCCCCGACGAAAAAAGAGGGGTGTTATAAGTTTGACGTGTCTGTCTGTCT